>QLOD02039959.1:0-38477 GCA_003260245.2 Sideroxylon spinosum | reverse complement strand
GTTAGATCTTATATTTTTACTTGAATATCATAAATTTCTTTATTAGATCTCTACGTTTCAATTACCCTAGTGATTAACGACATAAGTTAACAACACCATCATTTCATTATCCTTTTTAAGCTTTAAGTTAAATTTATTCAAAGTTTCTACTACTTTCTAATACTTGACAGCAATACAAGCTATGGTATCTTGCGTCTTTCTACTCAATGCATCTGCAATAACATTAGCATTCCCCAGATGATAGTATAGCTCAAAGTCATAATCCTCTATATACTTCATCTATCTTTGCTACCTCAAATTCAAGTCTTTCTGGGTAAAGATGTAGTTCAAACTCTTGTGGTTTGAGAACACTTCAAACTTCTTACCGTATAGATAGTGTCTCCAACTTTTCAATGCAAAAATTACAGCTGCCAATTTCAAATCATGAACTAGATAATTCCACTCATGAGTCATTAATTGCCTCAAACCATAGGCTACAACTCTACCATTCTGCATGAGAACATAACAAAGTCCTTCCCGAGATGCATCACAATACACTAAGTAACATGCTCTCTCTCTGGAATGATTAATACTAGTGTAGTAGTTAATCTTCTCTTAATCTCCTGTAATGATCTTTCACATGTATCATTCCATTCAAATTTGACTCCCTTTTGGGTCAATCTAGTCAATGGGGTCACCAATCTGGAAAAATCTAGAACAAATCTTCTATAGTATCCTACTAACCCTAGAAAAATACGAATCTCAAATACATTTTTTTGGCCTTGACCATTCCAAAATAGCATCAATCTTAGTTGGATCTACTACCAGACCTTCTTAAGGCACCAGAAGTTAGAGAAATTTTACCTCCTTTAACCATATTCACACTTACTTAGCTTTGCATACTATTGATGATCTTTCAACCTTTGTAACATAAGTCTCAAATGCTGCTCATTATCTTCCTATGACTTGGATAAATTAGGAAGTTTTCTATAAATACCATCACAAATTTATCAAAATATTCTCTAAAGACTCTATTCATCAAGTCCATGAATAATGGATACTACTAGTGCATTTGTCAATCCAAATGGCATAACCAAGAACTTATAGTGACCATATGGAGTTCTGAATGTTGTCTTTGGAATGTTGTCTTCCCTTACTCTCAACCCTAACCTCAAATCAATCTTAGAAAATATAGATGATCCTTTCAATTGATCAAAGAAACCATTAATTTTGGTAACGGGTACCTATTTTTGATAGTCACCTTATTTAGTTTCCTGTAGTTAATTCACATTCTTAATGTACTATCTTTCTTTGTAGAAAGTAATGCAAGTGCACCCCAAGGTGAGGAACTCTGGCTAATAAACCCTCCTCAACCAGTTTTCTAAATTCTACCAATTCTGCCGGCGCCAACCTATATGGAGGTATAGAAATAAGCTCTGCATCTGAAACCAAATCAATATAAAACTCCACTTCCCACTCAGGCAGCAATCTAAAAATCTTCTCCAGGAATACTTCAGGAAATTTACATATAGCCATGCAAGAAAACAAGCTACATAAGTTAACTTTCCTTTGGTCATCCAAAAGTGACAAGTCTGACCATTCACACCTATCTACAAGGAAACAAATCTCATCTCTCTCTAGAGTTAATAAAGTTACCTTACGCTTATAACAATCAATCATAGCTTGGTAGGATATAAGCCAATCCAATCTAAGTATAACATTAAAACTCCTCATCTCCAATACGATCAAATCAAATATCGAGAGAAATTTTCACCCTTCAAAAGAATCCTCTACCCTTAATTCACACCCCTTACGTACTTTTATCAATGAAGAAAATCTAGCTATAGGTCTTTCCACATATTAGAATAAATTGATTGGGCTAACATCTATTCCTAAAGCAGATATAAATGATGCAGCAATAAATAAAAGAGATGCTTTAGTGTCTAGGAGTACGGTGGCATTAAATGTATAAACATGAAAAATACCTCTGGTTTCTATCGATTCAGCGGGTGCCTCCTACTGTGCTACTACAAATACTTTACTTTTTACTGGTATATCTTGCGGCCTACCTCGTCTCTATCCTTGTGGGGCCACTCTTTGCTGCTGTGGAGCCCCATTTAGCATGGTCCCTTGTGGAATATTCTCTGCTGGTGCTACTCTGCAGTACTGTTTGAGAGGTCAATGGGTGACTATCTTGAAAAGACTGTCCTGTCTATATAAATCTATCTCTTGTACCACATCCATAACATACTGTATTCTCCCAAGTCTATCCGACTCTTATTTGTCCTGCAGATCTAGTTTGTCTCCTAATCTTGGGACACTCCGTACTTTTATGACCTAGCTGTCTACAATCAAAGCATATAATTGACCGACCCTAAAATGTGTTCAAGTTCTACCTCTCAAGTGCAAGAGGGTGGTTGTAGTCTTACCCGGTGAGAACCGAGGTCATCTCCACAGGGAGGGCTTTGTTAAAAGCTCTAGATTTGTTCTCTTTAGTTAGTAGATGAGACCTAAGTTAATCTAAACTAATTTTGGATTTATGGGATGTTTAGGAATAGGCTGAGTTGAGAATGGTGGAGTGAAGGAATTATGATTCTAAATTAAGATAAACAATAAATAAATAAATAAAAATAAAATAACAAAGACAATCTTGACTTCGAAACCAAATCCGATAGTGGGATAATTGTGGTTTACTCAAACGCAATGATAACTCAACCTAGCAGGCACACATGCATAGCTAGGTTGGAAGATATTTCATTAAAACCTAATTTATGTAACTCAAAGTAAGCGGAGGCTTTTGAAATAGGTTTCGGACTCGTCAGGACATTGAATCGAACACCTACTCTGCACGAGTTTGTCAATTTGTAACTAGGCTTCAATTGTAACACGGGTGAATCGATTTCTAAATCACCGAGCCATTGAATCAAATACTTGGTATACACGAGTGGCCACTCGTAGCCAAGCAATGATTATAACACAAGTGAATTGATTTTATAATAAAACCTAATTTGGGTTTTAGAAAATACATTTCTAACTCACCGAGACATTGAACCAAACACTTGGTGTGCATAAGTGAAAACTTGTAACCAAGCTTTGGTTATAACATAGGTGAGTTGAGTTTGAAAGAACCCTAGTTTAATATGAGATTCCAATTAAAAATCAAAAATGATATTTCATTGAAAAATATTCTTTTACATTTGAGTTCACCAAACTACCACATCCGCTTCAATGGCTTGAAGCCAAGAATGAACCCTAGCATTAGTGCTTGAACTTTGAAAAGAAAAATAAACACGCAAATGATCCATTAATGTAAAAGAAACAAGTGCGAAGCAAAAATGAAAGAAGAAAAGCTAAAACAAAATACTTGCTATTCAAAATATTGAAAAGTAATTCACTTACATGTAAACCCTAGGGGAGAGAGAAGATGAGATAACTTTTTAATCAACCCTAATTCTGTTAAAATCAAAATGTGTGTTTAAGTCTGACCTAAAAATGTATTTATAGGTCACCAAACAACAAGGGGAAAATAATAACTTTACAAATAAGATAAGACATGAATAATTCAACTTCTGTACACACAGGGGCGCCCGGGCAAGGAGTGGGGCACCCTCCTAAGAAACTAAAAAAGTTTGAGCTCTCTGGGGGGTGCCTGGACTGGCAGGTGGGGCACCCGGGTTGGCCGTCGGGGTGTCTGGGTTTCATGGTGGAGCCCCTAGGTTTCCTACGGAGTACCCGGATGAACTACCTTAGTGCCTGGAGCTTCGTTTCTCTTTCTTTTTGGTCATTTGATCCTCTCTTCTTCTCCAATGCTTAAAATTTCCTTATGTCCACCAAATGAAGGTTAAGACCTTGGTTCATTATCACGTGCACCCTTGGTGTCATTTAGGCCTAAAACCCCAAGTTATATCACCTGAAACATACAAACATTAAGAATGCATGGAAATGAGATAATTGAGCTAACACCTCACCAATAGTAAGCATAAATGTATAATTAGGATGCTCGATAGATACAAATTTGTGCAACAAGGCATACTAATCAATAACCTATCTCTGACAAGTTCCCTTTGATCTAGTAGATTGTGTAGGTGCTATGCTCCCTTGATGTGATGACTAAATTTGTGAGGCCGATGAACAACCCTCAATCTCTTCCTATTCCTACTTTCCTACTGAGATCCTGCAGCCTTACTATAATGGACTTCTTGAATATTTTTTGAAATCTCGTTCCACTATCATTGCCCTATTAATCAGGGTCTCGTAATCATCTAACCCTAGCAACACCATCCTATTTCTTAAGGCCGATCTCAAATCACACTCAAACCTTCTCCACTTCATGTGAATGGTGGAAATAAGTTCAGGTGCATACTTGGACAAATCAAAAAGGTTTTTCTCATACTCTAACACGGTCTTGTTCCCTTGTATCAGGCTAACAAACTCTTCCCTTTTTGCATCTCACAAAGACTTTGGGAAGAAATGGTCTCTAAATCTCTCTTTAAATCTCTCCCAAGTGAGGCCGATTGATCCCCTTGAATCCCTCAAACTAGACCACCAAGAAAATGCTTGTCCTACTAATTGAAATGTAGTTAAGATAATACAAGTTAAATGGTCCGTGATCTCCATAGCCACTAATATCTTTTTATACTTATATAAAAACTGCTTGGCTATGTCTGTGTTAGCTACTCCATCATAAGTCGGAGGTTTCGTCCTCCTGAATCTCTCAAGTGTAGTCGATCCAGTTTGCATTGGTGGTGGGCCTGCTCGGGCTCCTCCTACCATTACAATCATGGTTGCTACCAACTATTGTAATACAACCCTAGCATCTATGGCTACGAGCTGTGGAATCTCAAGTGCCTGGGATTGTACCTCCTGATCTCCCAGGGCCTCCTACTATATGTTAGGTTGTGCCTCAGCTACTGCACTCAAATGGGTTTCTTATCCCTAATAAGCATGTGCATTAATCATGTCTTAAATCTTCCCATCCTGTATCTTTATCCTGGCCTCTACCACGGCCTCAGCCTTAACCTCTAGCTCTTATTTCTCGTGGTGGCATTTTTTTCCCTAAAAATGTAATAAAGTATAAAAATAGTAAGGTTTAGTTGAAACTTCTGAAATTAAAACATTCCGTTAATATTAAGTTAACACTTTTATACATTTATAAGATTACTATGCAATAACATCATTCTTCTACTGCTTACGATTACATTAATAATTTCAACATTACATTAGTCTTAAAACCATATTTCTAACCAAACTTTGAGAGACAACACTACATAACACTTGTTATTCAATCTCATAACCAATTTAACTACGATCAAGGGAATCGCGTTTCCAAAATTTTCCTCCTTTTACATCTCAGCCTCAATGATAGGGATAAGAATTATGGGTGTGCCTTCTTCTACCATAAGAAGTGCAAGTCTTAATATAACCCATAAGACATTTGTAACATATATAACCCACTCTATGGCAGTTCTTATAAGGTCCTTGTAGGTACTCCTCCCCACTACTAGAATTCTCACCTATCTTACTGGTACAGGTGCTGGACTTCTGCGTTTTAGTGCTCTGATTACTTGGGTTCTGTGATGCTGTTACATTTCGGATCATTGTTCGATTAGCTTATGGGATAGCTAGGAATATGGTCACATTTTGTACCATCATTATTGGAATGGCATTTCGGGGCAAATTGTTGATGTGTTAAGGCATTATGTAGAGGTACGGGTAGGGTGTAAGAATGGAATTTGATAGGGTATCCTATAATAAGTTATTATTAGCTAACTCACTGCTGATGGCACTTGGTTTGTTTTTATCACACTCACTGGTATATTTTGCATAGGGGATTCATTCAGCTACTCATTTGCTACTTTAATGAATACATCATCGTCAAGTAACACAGTGTCTTCCTTAATTGGTCGTGGTTTAGTGTTACTGCATTCTCCCTTTTCCATTCCCATCTAAAATTTAAACAAACCATTAATTTTCAAGATTAGGTCTAATTAAATTTCATTCAAATATATAATATGAAAGACAAGACTCCCCATGTCCCTAGGTATTCTGACCTAGTCTTTGATAACAAACTATCACAACCTGGATCTTGTGACTTAAGGGGTAAGTGAATTAGCATATAAACCATGCACTAATAAATCATACCCTAATCAAAGTAATATAACAACCTTAGAGTAATATCCACACAAGATAATAATGTAATATAAGCTAAGCCTCGGCTATTTCCAAGTTGTCATGCTCCAACACCTCCATAATAATACATAAATATAGGCCTTATGCAATTTACAACCCGATCAAGTAAATCTCTAAATTTAAATAATATCACAGTCCTAAATGAAAATTTAACTTAAGAAATTTAAAATGCAATGTCTAAAATAGCTTATGCACTTCTAATCCCACCTAATTCTTAGGATCTATTCTTGTAACAATGTCTGTAGGGACGTGAGCACTAGTCTATTTGTGCCCATGAAGCGTCCTAAAAGTATATATAATATGTAAAGCAATGATATAAGACAACACTAACATTTATAATTATGCGACCATCATTAAACAAAGTCCAATTCCATTTACATAAGCATCATAGTTCTATTATTAAAGTAGACCTTATATAAAACACATGCCCTGATCATTATTATAACTATCATTGTTATTCAACTAATTTTAATATTTTTATCATAGTCATTCTTATCCATATTCCATTCTCAACTTATTTATGGGGGAGGGCATAAATAATGTTGTCGTTAAAGGCCACAATTAGCCTTAATATATATCATCGTTAAAGGCCGCGTTCAGCCTTAATTTACATCATCATTAAGGGTAACCATTTGCCACATCACATGTCATGTTATAGGCTACTAAACTATTGGTGCGAACATCAATCCCTGTGGGGGCTTTGGGCCTTTCAACCCTATGGTAATCTATATACTAACCGCTCTCAAACATGGTAGAGGTTCACTCTCAAGTGCAAAAGGTCGGTTAGGTTTAGTCTAGGTGAGTCCTAGGTCATCTTCACAGGGAACAAGAGTGTTCCCAACTATAGGAAAATCTCGCTTTTGAAAACCCTTGCAAGAATTAAAAGAATAAAATGGGAAAATATTTTTTGGTTTTTCAAATTGGAATTGGAGATTGGTCTGAAAGCACAAATTTAATGAAAACCTAAAAACCTGGGAAAAACAATCAATTTGAACACTGAGTTAAACTACTTGAATTAAAACACTTGGCTCTAACCTATTCTTGTAATGTCCTTGAAGGAACGAATTTGGATAAGTGGTTAATTTAACCTAAAATCTACACATTTAATATTAGGTCGGAGGACTCAGCATTAGAAACCCCCTTTGTAAAGGGATCGTAATTCTAAGGTTTTGAAATCAAGTCCACAATCACCGGGACATAGAATTGATCTTCAATTTACATTATCATAACCTAAGATCAACTTTATCACAGATGATTTGTTTTTGACAATTAACTTAAAACTACGATCCTTACGTTTTAATCAAAAAAATGTTTAGCAAATTCAGTTCTTAATATCCGAGATTCATCCCCTTTGATTTCATTGCATTCCTAGGTTAGAATCAACATATGATCTAGCCTAGCATTACGAAGGTGAAAACAAAGCTTTTTGAAAAGGAAAAAATCTCCATTGAACAAGAAAAGATAATGTAAAGTGTTCGAAAATCCTTTCGAAAGCGAAACAAAAACAAGATATCAAAGTTGAAAGACTCTTCAGTTAAGAAAACATATTTCAAAGTATTCGAATACTCATTCAAAACTAAATCAGTCACCAACAAGCGAAAGCAAAATATTATTAATTAAACTAAAGTACAAACAATCAGAAAATAACAAAAAGTAAATCAACTTCAATGAAGAAAAGTGCTTACATGAAAACCCTAATGCAAAGATGAAGGTTAACTTCTTCTCTGATCCAAAACTAAACAAAATGGCTAAAACTAGGGTTCAGAATCTCTCATCTTTTTTCCAGAAATAAGCCTATTTTTAGGCATACATAATCCAGGGATAAAAGCGTAAATTTTTAAGTTTTAAACAGCTACGGAGCTTCTGTTCTCGGCGTATGCACAAGGCTTAACACACGCGTGCGCCCGTGGTCTTGTGCGCACGAGCCCTCTTCAGTGGTGCGCCCAAGGTTTGCTTAGGGGGAAATCCAGCCTCGGTGGGTATAAGAGGTCCAACTCAAGCATTCGCTAGCGATATTGTGCACATAAGCCCTCTTCAGTAGTGCACCCAAGGTTTACTCAGGGGGAAATCTAGCCTCAGTAGGCGCACGAGGTCTAACTCAGGCGTGCGCACCAAGTGTTAAACTCTCTGCTGTAGTCTTTTTAGCTCCTGAGTTTGTTCTTTTAAGTTGTAAATGCCTTTTTCGGTTTAAAGGTCCCACCTTACGGTTCATCAAGCCATTTTTCGCCTTTCTCCATTTCCTACAAAGCACACAAAAATAATAAGTAATCAAAACATGATAGAATGGTATTCCACTTGGTAAAAATGTTCATTAGGAGAGTGTTAAGTGAGGCTAGAAATGACAATGATTGCATGTAATCACACCACCTAACCTAGACACTACTAGTCCCTAGGAATGGATTAATCATGACAATAAGGAAAGCAACATGCACTGAGTAAAACCATCTTATTGAACTAAAAAGAAGAAATAGAGGTCCATTTTCGGAGAAGACACACGGCCATGCTTAGCACGTGGGGCAAGCCCTTAAAACCCCTAAGTTCCCCTTAGTGGGCGAGTAAGGTCTCGTGAGGGTTTGCAGTGATGCTACCCATAAACATCTATGGTATTGTCTCAAAATGTTAAAAAAGGATTAAGATTCAGAATGACTCACATTCAAACTCAACAAATCACGAAACCCAAATGTCATGTGTAATTCCCAAGTGCCAAACATGAATACATGGACTATCGAAGTTGGAAGAGCATGTGTGGAAAATTGTTTCATTTATTCAACAAGGTTGCAAGAGCATAAAGAGAGCTAGGTTTTAAGTTCGAATACTCACAAGGTACCACTCATAGAAAGAAATTCACTTATCAAGGGTTCACATATACCTATTAGCATAATGCTATTCTAATTGCACACAACCCCCCAAATAAGTAAGTAAACTGAATTGAAGTTCAAAGTGGGCAGCTCACACCAAAAAGTTCCAATACCATGTAAGAAATCGCACCACACAACCTACCCAAGACCACTACATGCACAATACACGAGTTGCTTACTTAGAATCTACCAGGTCTTTGTTTTGGTTGTAACTTGGCCAAGGGTAGTGGTTAACAATGGAAGATATGGAAATCAAAGCACATGTCTTGGGATAAAAATGTTCAAGTGCACACTACTTCCAAACTACCTATAAAATTTCCAACCTTATCAAACATCCAAACAAGAAGCATATTGACACTAAATACTACCCTTGGGACAATCGCAAATATTGTAAATAGACAAGTTCCAGAATTTCATAATCAAAGGGAATGATAAATTTTTTTTTTTAATTTGAATAATGAAATAACATTTCCCTTCAATATGCTCTCAAAATTTTTTGTTCCCAACCCAAATTCACATGATTGACATTGAGGTACTTTCAACCTAAGGCATATGAGGGTGAGGCTTAAAGTGTGTGAATAGGCTTATGGGATAATATATGAGGTGGAAACCAAGAAAATAAATATATCACACATTTTATTAAAAGGCTTCAAGTTGGTTCCTAGGATAATTCATAACCAAGAAAAGACAATAAGGCCCAAAATAGCAAAGAAGGCCTAGCATCATGCTCTAATCTTACAACAACTCATATTGTGCCAAGTGATTCTTATGCAATTGTATGTGATGCAATTGATGCATTGAAAATCAAAGTGAAGAATATAAGAGCTATGACTATGTGCAACCCCTTAAGAATAGAATAATTGGCTCAAAAGCTCACCATGAAAGGGTATAAGTCTTCACCTAGTCCAAAAATGCTCATTTAACCAATGTTAAACAAAATCTACTCTTAAGCACATAAGCTCTTCTCCATGATAGTCAAAAATGAACAAGGTTATGACACATTCAAGATGACTTAAGTTTCCTATTGAAGCTTGAACAAGATTCACTCATCATTTTCTTAGTCAATTCCATAATCAACCAAACCAAAAGGGCCGACCTGCAAGAACAAAAATGCTCACTTATGTATCTAACTTAAAGATGCTCAAAAATTTTAAAAATTTTGACAATTTTAGCATAAATGAGGACCATCATGCAAACTCTATCATGCGAACGCTACTCCCAACCTAAACTAAACATTGTCCTTAATGTGAGAACCATGAAAAATAAGTGAGTCCATAGTGTGCAAAGTGAGCATGATGATGATTAGCGTAAAGATTCATCAATATAGAACATATAGGTTAAGCATGCATCCATCATTTAAGCCTCCAAAGGCATCACCCAATACATCCCCTAATTTAGAGCCTACAACACTCCTCAAAATAACCTTTAAGTATATATATATGAAGTACCACTTGGAAGTGCAAGACTAAATAAAAAGGGAGAAGACAGCTATTACCTCAAGTGCTTCCTTATTTGAAGAAAATAACATTAACTAAATAGGAGAAAATGTTAGAAAGAAAATAAGAAAGAAATAAAATAAAAATAAGACAAAAGAAAGAGTTAGTATAAAAGAAGAAATAAAAATGAAATAAAAGAAAACAAGAGAAGAAAATCAAACTAAAAAGAAACAAGAAAATAAAGAAAAGAAAAATCTAATCTATTATGTACAACAATTTTTGCATGCTCTTTAGTCAAACAGGGGAGGATCAGTGAGCTCCTATATCTCAGTCTCAGCCACAAAGTTATCCAAATATGGCTTCAGACGATGGCTGTTTACCTTAAAGGTGTTGTTACGTGGGTTGTGAACCTCACACACACCATGTTCTGAGGTTGACACAATGACAAGGGGGCTAGACCACCTAGACCTAAGCTTCCCAGGAAAGAGATGTAGCCTTGAGTTATACAAGAGAACTTTTTGGCCAACATGGAAGGATTTTCTAAGAATGTGCTTATCATGCAAATCCTTCATCTTTGCCTTGGCAATCTTTGCATTCTCAAAAGCATCATTCCTTAGTTCGTCAAGTTCATTCAGTTGAAGCTTCCTAAGAATGCCAGCCTTATCTAAACTCTCATTAAATTACCGGATTACCAAATAGGCTCTATGCTCCATTTCAACAGGCAGATGGCAAGCCTTGCCAAAAACAAGATGATAGGAGGACATACCCAAAATGGTCTTATAAGTCATCTGGTATGCCCACAATGCATCGACTAGTCTCAAGGACCAATCTTTACGAGTGGGATTAACGGTCTTTTCAAGGATACCCTTAATCTTCCTATTTTCCAATTCCACTTGGCTACTATTTTATGGGTGATAACTAGTTCCCACTTTATGCGTCACACCATATTTTCGCATTAGGACACCAATGGGACGATTGTAAAAATGTTTCACCTCATCACTAATGATTGCCTGTGGCATCCCAAAATGAGAGAAAATGTGTTCTTTTAGGAACTTGACCACGACTCAGTGGTCATTGGTGCGAGGGGCAATGGCCTCTACCCATTTGGACGCATAATCCATGGCCATTAAGTTATACTCATAAACAAATGACTTAGGGAATGGGCCCATAAAATCTATCCCCAACAAGCACAAATTTCTAAAATGATGATAGAATTCTGGGGCATCTCGTTACACTTTGATAGGGCTCCTAAGCATGGGAAACAATCACATCTTAAGTAATAGTTACGCACATCTTTGAATAAGGAAGGCCAATAAAATCCACTTTGAAGAATCTTAGCAGTGGTTTCCTTTAAAGAGAAATGGGCTCCATAAGCTAAAGTGTGATAAAACTCAATGAAATTATGAATCTCATGATCGGGGATGCATCTCCTTACAATTTGTTCTGGACAATACTTGTATAGGTAAGGTTCATCCCAAAAGAAATTACACACATTGCGTAAAAACATACCCCTATCAACCTTTGTCCAGTGGAAAGGCACTTAACCAGTCACTAAGAAATTGGCAGTGTCTGCATACCACAGAGATGGGATCTGAGGGTCGGTGCTAACATGCATGATATGCTCATTAAAAAATGCTCATTAATTGGTAGGTCACTAGACTTGGACACATGCTGAGGCAATCTAGACAAATGGTCAGCTACCATATTTTCTACTCATTTCTTGTCCTTAGTCTCCAAATCAAACTCTTGAAGGATTAGCATCCATCTAATTAGATGGGGTTTGGCTGCTTACCTAGAAAGAAGGTATTTCAAATCTGCATGGTCCGTCAACACTGTGACTTGGGAACCTACCAAACTGCTAGAAGCTCTTTTTTCAGTGGTGGTATAGTTCACTTACGCCTCATTAAGAGTCTTACTAGCATAGTAAATCACATACGGTTTTCCTTCTTTCCCTTGCCCTAAAACTGCTCCTATCCTAAAATCACTAGTGTCGCACATAAGCTTGAATGGTAGGGACCAATCTAGGTTTGTATAATAGGAGTAATGGTAAGCAATTTCTTAAGTCTATCAAATGTCTCTTGGCATGGTGTTGTCCATTCAAAGGGAACATCATTAGACAACAATGAGCATAAAGGGCGAGCAATAGAACTAAAGGACTGAATGAAGCACTGGTAAAAACTAGCATGACCAAGGAATGATCGAACGTCCTTTATACACCTAGATGTAGGTAAATTTTGGATCAATTTAACTTTGGCTTTATCTACCTTACCCACGTGACATGACACTATGTGCCCCAAAATAATCTTTTTTTGTACCATGAAGTGGCACTTTTCCTAATTTAGCACCAAATTGCTCTCCTCACAATGCACCAAAACTTTCTTAAGATTGGTCAAGCACTCATCAAAAGGATCTCCATAGACGAAGAAATCATCCATAAAAACCTCCAAAAATTTCTCAACCATGTCACTAAAGATGCTCATCACACATCTTTGAAAAGTCGCATGTGCATTAGAAAACCCAAATGGCATACGTCTATATGCATAAGTGCCAAAAGGGCACGTGAAAGTGGTTTTCTCTTGGTTCTCGAGTGCTATCTCAACCTTATTGTACCCTGAGTGCCCATCCAAGAAACAATAGTACGACTTCCCCACAATTCTCTCAAGTACTTGGTTTAGGAATGGAAGGGGAAAGTAGTCTTTATGAGTCACCACATTTAGGTGCCTATAATCTATGAACATATGCCACTCGGTTTAGGTGCGTTGAGGCACTAACTCTCTTTTGTCACTTTCAACCACAGTAACACCGGACATTTTAGGAACCATTTGTGTGGGACTCACCCATTTTGAATCAGAGATGGGGTAAATAATACCCGCATCAAGCAATTTAAGCACTTCCCCTTTCACAACCTCTTTCATGTTGGGATTTAGTCTACGCTGCATTTGTTTCATAGGTTTGGCATCATCCTTAAGGTATATATGATCAGAACATACTAAGGGACTAATATCTCGAAGGTCTACCACAATCCAACCAAAGGCTTAATGATAGGCCTATAAAAACAGTCAATAACTTTTCCTCCTAAACCTTCTCCAATGTGGAAGACACAACTACCAGGAATGTCTCACCCTCTCCTAGGAATGCATATTTCTGTTCACTTGGTAAGGGTTTCCTAGCAGGATAATACGGACACTCGACTGATGGCTTAGGTTTAGTCTCAGATGGTTCCAAGGGTTCAAACACTGGTACCCAGCCATTAATAGCCAAGACCTCTTCCTTAATTGGCACGAATTCCTCCCCGTTAACACAGCTTGCTCCATCAAGCACTTCACATTTCTCACTTTTTACTAAGGCTCGCTTTAAGGGATCCGTAAAGAAAGTCTTTTCAAAGTGTTTCTCACTCAATGTATGAATCACATCAACCTCCCTAATATCCTCAAATTCCCCAATTTGCTTCCCAACCATAAAAATGTTTATCTCAACGATCATATTTCTAAAGGATAGCTTCATAACTCCGCTTCTACAATTAATCACAGCATTGGATGTGACGAGGAATAGTTTAACCAAAATGACCAGAATAGAATGGGAAGGGTTTTGAACAAGTTGGGTGTCCAACACAATGAAGTCAACTGGAAAGTAGAACTTGTACACTTGGACCAACACATCTTCCACTTTCTCTTGTGGCATCTTAACCGAATGGTCAGCTAATTGCAGTGTTTTTCTAGTGGGCTTCAGCTCACCTAAGCTTAATTGCTGGTAGACAGTGTTGGGTAATAGGTTGACACTTGCCCCTAGGTCAAGAAGTGCTTTATCTGTGATATGGTTCCTAATTATGCATGAAATTTTTGGACATCCCGGATCTTTGTATTTAGAAGGTGTGTCATCCTGGATTATGGCACTCACTTGCACAGTTAAGAAAGCTTTCTCCTTCACATTAAGCTTTCTCTTAACAGTAGATATGTCCTTGAGGGATTTAGCATAGGTGGGATTTTGCTTGATAGCCTTGAGTAATGGGATGTTGATTCTTACTTGTTTGAAAACCTCATGAATCTCAGAATTCAACATCTCATCCTTACCTTTTCCTAACCTATGGGGAATAGGTGGCTTAGATATGTGATCTTCTACTTGGTCTTCTTACCTACCCAAGATATCCCCATCGACATCTCTTCCTTTTTCGCTTAACTCTTATCACTCTGTTTGTTTTCTCATTCTCTTTCCTCTTCAACTTTTTCCTCACTTGACTTCTTAACTTCCCTACCACCCTTTGATCCCATCTTAGCACTAGGGACATTGATTATAGGATCTACATGTTTCAGAATGACTTTGCCACTTCTCAATGTGGTGACAGACTACACCTGCTCATATGGGGTGGTACCGAAGGTCGATGACTCAATAATGTTCACCTGGTCTTTTGGATTTAGAAAAGTTTGTGTAGGTAGTTTTCAACTCTGAGTAGTACTCATGGCCTGTGCAACTTAGAGACTTTCCCTCTAATGTCATCTAAAGCCCGAGTCACTTGATTGTTAATGTTCAACTGCTAATGTATGAATTGATTAAGAGTCTCCTGAAGAGGCCTCTTTTGCATAGGTTGCATTGTAGCAGGGTTGGGCTGTTAGAATTGAGATGGTGGTTCAGGAGATGGTTGAAATGGTTAATTTTGATTATCATTTCTCCATGGAATACCAGGACGTCTCCACCCCGAGGGAAAAATTTTTTGGCTTGGTTTCCCCCTTGATAATTAACATTCTCACCTTGATGGTGAGAGGGATTTCCTTGGCCTTTATTCTAAAATGATCGATTTTAGGAACCATTGATCTAAGCTTGGCCATAGGGAACTTCCCTAAGTAAAGGAATCTCAGGGCAAGAATTAGCATCATGCCCCACTTGATCACAAGCTCTACAAGCCATATTCACTTCAACCACTTTCTCTTTACTCGTGAACTCAATAGAGTCTAACTTATTCTGCAATGCAGCTAATCTAGCTCTCAAATCATCACTCTCGCTTAACTCCAATTGGCCACTAGGTAAGGGGTTCCTATGTTCAGAAGAAGATGGGGGTCCAATTATCATTTGAATCTTCGACCACCATGTCAAAGAAATCCATGGCGTACTCCACACTTATCAAACAAGGTACCATTGCACATGGTTGACACGAGTTGTTTAAGACTGGGAGTCAAAGACTCGTGGAAGTTACTCACAAGTCTCCATGGCTCAAAGCCATGGTGAGGACAGGCCATCAAAAGGTCCTTAAACCTTTCCCAAGCATAGCAGAAATTCTCATTGGGTTTGCATAAAAAGATAGTTATCTATCTCCAGTGCTGAGTCGTAAGGGTTGGGAAGTATTTTCTCAGGAACTCAGTTGCATCTCACGCCAAGTTCCAATGGAATGAGGATGAAGGGAATTGAGCTAGAATTTGGCCTTGTCCTTAAGAGAAAATGGGAAGAGTTAGAGGTCCACTACATTCTTATTGGTATTTTGGTCCATACATGTATAACTCACTTTCTTAAACTCTCTAAGATGGTTGTATGGATTCTCAGAGTCTAGACCATAGAAAGAAGTTGGATAATCCTAGGTCTAAGTGCGAAATTCCCCCTATTCAAAGGCAAGATGATACAAGAAGGTGTGGTTTGCCTAGTTGGGTTGAGATGGTTTCTCATTGGTATAGGACCTGGATTATCTTTATTATCCCCATGAACACTCACATTGTCATCTACTCTAGCCATTGAATTAAAAAATATAGAATTGACTAGTGACACAATGGTGTAAGAATCTGAGTGTGAAGGTCGGTAGGATGGATCTTCTACTTCAATGTGTTTTGCGAAGACTCTACCCGACCTAAAAAACATACAAGTTAAGACCTCAAAATAAAAAATTTATTTATTATTTATTCTTTTTGATGATCTAGAAATTGCTAAAACGTAAAGAAAAGTAAATAAAGTGAAAATGGAATAGATGGAGAGAGATAAGTATGAAGCGATGTCACCTGGAAGTCCAAATAAGACTGCATCGGCAATTCCTTTCAGCTGCAAGTCCATCGAGTTTAACTCACACACACACCTTTGCTCCCTGACAACAACGCCAAAAACTTGACCTCTCTCAAATATGGTAAAGGTTCACTTTCAAGTGCATGAGTTCGGTTGAGTTTAGTTTAGGTGAGTCCTAGGTCATCTACACAGGGAGCAAGAGCGTGTTTAATTGTGGGAGAAACTCGCTTTTGAAAACCCTTGCAAGAATTAAAAGAAGAAAATGGGAAAATATTTTTTGGTTTTTCAAATTGGAATTGGAGATTGGTCTGAAAGCACAAATTTAATGAAAACCTAAAATCCTCGGAAAAATAATCGATTTAAACACTGAGCAAAACTACTTGAATTAAAACACTTGGCTCTAACCTATTCCAGTAATGTCATTGAAGGAATGAATTCGGATATGTGGTTAACGCAACCTAATATCTACACATGTAACATTGGGTCGAAGGATTCAGCATTAGAAAACCCTTCTGTAAAGAGATCATAATTCTAGGGTTTGAAATCAAGTTTGCAATCACCGAACATGGAATTGATCTTCAATTTACACTTTTAAAACATAAGATCAACTTTATCACAGATGATTCATTTTCAAAAGTTAACTTAAAACTACGATCCTTATGTTTTAATCAAAAAATGTTTAGAAAATTCAGTTCTTAATATCTAAGATTCGTCACCTTTGATTTCATTACATTCCTAGGTTAGAACCAATATATGATCTAGCCTAGCATTCTAAAGGTGAAAACAAAGCTTTTTAAAAAGGATAAAATCTCCATCGAACAAGAAAAGGTATTATAAATTTTCCAAAAATCCTTTCGAAAGTGAAACGAAAATAAGAAATCAAAGTTAAAAGATTCTTAAGTTAAGAAAATGTATTTCAAAGTGTTTGAATACTCATTCAAATCTAAATCAGTCACCAAAAAACGAAAGCGAAATATTATAAATTAAACCAAAGTACAAGCAATCAGAAAATAACAGAAAGTAAATTAACTTCAATGAGGAAAAGTGCTTACAGGAAAACCCTAATGCAAAGATGAAGGTTACCTTCTTCTCTAATCCAAAACTAAATAAAACAGCTATAACTTAGGTTCAGAATCTATAATCTTTTTCAGAAATAAGTTTATTTAAAGGCATACATGATCCAGGGGTAAAAGTGTAAATTTTGAAGTCCTAAATAGCTGCGCACAAGGCCTAACACAAGCATGTACTCGTGGTCTTGTGCGCATGAGCCCTCTTCAACGGTGCGTCCAAGGTTTGCTCAAGGGGAAATCTAGCCTTGGTGGGCGCACGAGGTCCAACTCAGGCATGCGCACCAAGTGTTGAACTCCCTGTTGTAGTCTTTTTAGCTCCTGGGTTGGTTCTTTTAAGTTATGTTTCTCCATTTCCTACAAAGCACACAAAAATAACATAAGTAATCAAAACACGATAGAATGGTATTCCACTTGGTAAAAATGTTCGTTAGGAAAGTGTGAAGTGAGGCTAGAAATGACAATGATTGTATGCAATCATATACCCTTCCTCTTTCTCTTACCCACCAATCCTGTGTCTCAAGTTATCATATGGGTATGGTGCGAGACATGCTTGTGTCTTCGTGTTCTCCGGATTGGGGTCATGGGGAGCGCTTTGCCACTGATCTCGATTTGAAGCTCACTTATCAATTTCATTTACATGATTATGTTCATTTAACCATCTCATCCTACCATGTAACTATTAAGATTATTAACTCATTCAACCATGCAATAATTAACATCATCAACTCATTCAACCAAATAACAAGTAGTATCATCATAATGATCCACACAGAAGTCTTATTATGATTTAACATGCCATCATTTGATTCTCTCATTTCATTGACAATATTTTAATTTTCTTTTTAACTTAAACATCATATAGTCATCATTTATAAGTTTACTACAACACCAATGAGAAGTAAATATCAAGAACAAGATGCCTATAACTAAGAAATGCTTCAAATATAACCTAGTACAAAATTCTAGAGTACTTGAAGCACCCTTTTTATGGGCAAGTCTCGATTTTTACTTATTTTTATTAATTTTTATCCCAAAACTCATTCTATAAATAAGTTCTTATGCTTATAAACCCTACTTGAGTAGTTTAACAAGTTTACAACCTTGTATGTTAATAAAAAGGGCTACTTAAATAAGGAGATTGCGAATTTAAAGTTTCTGGAGGGTCCGAGAGCCCCCTGAGGGACCTGGGCATCCTTAGCAAACATTTTAGGTTGGTCAAGGCACCCCTGGGGCCCACATAGGTATCCCAAGCACTCCCTTGAATTCTTGAACATATGCTCTGTTTTGGTTTAAGATCTACTTCATATTTTTGGGTCCCAAACTTTGCCAAATCTAAACTTTTGTCCAAACCGTTGTTTCTAGGTGTTGTTTAAGTCTTAAAGAACTCCAAAGAGCCACTCAAAACAAGATTTAACTATCCCAATCTTTCAAATAAAATTCATGGTTTCAACCTATACATACACATATACACCTATATAAAACAATTTGAATCATTTTCTTAAGCCTCCAATTTCATAGATAACCATCATAACAACATTCTCTAACTCATTACATTTCTTATATGCTATTAAGAGGCTGGAAATCCTCACCTTAAGATAAAACAAGATCAAGTAAGGAGATGATGAACCTTCAATTTTAGACTCCTAACTTTGAGTTGATCAATCTCCTTACCCTTTGATCCAAACAAGAAACAAACTCCATAGAATGAGAGGTTAGCATAACTCATCAATTCTTGTTCCCCTCAAGGTTCTCCCGGTTCTTCCTTTTCAACACCAAACTCTCTCTTTTTCTCTTCTCTCATACATTCATATACACATGCTTGGCTTGGTTTCCAAGCATTCTATGGGACCTTATTTTGATTATGGAAGGCATAGGAGTGATCCTCCAGCTATACAAGCTAAAGCCACATCCATCTTTCAATTTGCTAAGCCCTAAGGGAGGCTCCCTGAGGCCCGAGGCACTTGCCCTTTTACCTAAGGTGCCACCAGAGCCACATCTATCCATCAATTTGCTACACACTCTGGGCACTCCCTGAGGCCCAGGGCACCACCCTATACTCCCTCTTGTCAAGAAGTTAAATTTTATGTTACTTGGTCCATTACTACCAAATTTTCACCATAGACCATCCTTAATGACTACAATTGCTTAAATTAACATATTATCACATCCGAAATGTGTTAAAAACCATCAATTAAATTAGTACGGAAGTCCAGGATATTACATTAGGGTAAAATGGCCATTTTATGAACCTAAGTTTTGATCAAACCAAAATTTTCCTAGTTATTAAGAATTATGTTAATGAATTCTATTAGCCTTTTGGGAAGCCCAAAATGTGAATTTAGACAAAAAAATAGACTAAAGGGTAAAATAGTTATTTTAACAGTCCAAATTTAAATCTAGATCGAAAATGAAGTCTTAAGGTAAAATGGTCATTTTACAATTCAAGTGAATGATTGAGAGCTATTTATGATTGTAAGTTAGTTGCTTGCTTTTTATTTTTATGTTTTTCATTTTTTGGATCGAAACTTGATTGGAACGGAGTGATTATTCCATTAATTAAATTGTGGGATGTCCTTCCCACGTAATGTGGAAATAGCTATTCTTAAAGAAATAGCATTCCAACGTAACTTTTTGACACCAAACATGAGAATAGATTAAAGTAGAAATGATTACTTATGAATAAATTAAAGTAGAAATGAATACCATTCCATCTATTTTATTCTAATATACCAAACATAACCTTCGTTTCTTTCTTTCTTTTTTTTAATAGGGTTTATTTTGAAGACAGTCCAAAAGGGTTGATATTTTAGCCATATTATACATCTTTACTTGATATCTTATTTTATTAAGTCTCATGTTGAAATTTCTTTTGAATCCATTTTTTGGAACCAAGTATCATATTTAGAAAATGCCATTTCTAAAAACCATCTATAGAAAAAAGCAGTATTCATTTCATTAAATAAAGAACTTTTGAAAATAGTTGAAAAGCATTTTAAAAATTCTCATCTGTGTGTAGGGGATCCAGTCCAGGTAACAGGGCATAGTCCAAGCACACAGGGAGCACCCTGGATGCTAGCCAAAACTTTGTGCGGGACAAGAGTCTCCTCCTACACCAAAACCCAGTTTATGTTCTATTTTCAAATTCTAAAGTTCAAAACTTATTTTTCTTGATTCAATATCAAAACATTTCAAGTTTCTCCTTATTAGGATCAATAATGCAGTGGAATAGGTTTTCAAGAAAAATATTTTGGAGTCAATCATGCATGAAAGGTTGTAAACTCCTCACTTAATTGTATTCAAAATGCAATGAAGAATTCAAATCAATAAACAAAAATCTAACCTTTCGTTGTGTCTTGATTTGATGTTGACTTCTCGAAGCCCTTTGGTTCCCAAAGGTTAATATGCCTAGATTTTCTGCTATTTTTCCTATCAAGATCCATTTAGTGTTTTTTTATATCTAGGGTTATGTGGTAAAATCTAATAAACTAATCATTTATATAGGTATGAGCAAAGGACCTAAGTACAAATAAACTTAAGTTGGCTTATTAGAAAATTACCCATAATTATCTTATAATTATTGATAGATCCCCTAATATTTATAACTTACTCTAATAAAAAGGTATTATTGAACTCCAACCTCAGTCTATTGAAATATCTTATAAAACACCTTGTTCACTCTTTAATTCTACAATTAAGCCCATTTTCTAGATATTGAGATAATTAAAATTAGGAAGCTATCTAATTCTAATTGATACCTTCCTCCATATTCTAAGAATTATTTTCCAATCATTTTGTATTGGTCACCATCTTAATGGCATATTATTAATAAGACTGGATCTAGCTTTTAATGATTAGTTGATATTCTTAATATGAATAATATCGTTTTGTGGATTACTTGATTATGTATGTTCTATAGTTTTATGCAATGACTTCCCAAAACACTAAGGTGTTGGCCTAATGATAATCAGCCTTACTCCTGATAAATTAAAGTCATCATTACATAAAATAGTGTCCATTACTATCTCAGAAGTTAGAGTAACTGCTTAGACTGAACATAATAAATACATCAGTGCAGATAGCATAGCTTAGATGCGTTTCTTACTATTAGCCTTTTCAGTGTTCTTTCACACCACATTTTAGATTTAGAGTCCACTACTCTAATGATTGAGATAAATCATTCTATCAAATAGAAATCTAAAATGTTATAATCTCTCAGTTGAGATGTCTTCATCTTCTCACTAATTGCCAATAAATTTAGATTGATTAATACTTAAATTCATCTCCTTTGTATGAAACACTTTCTACAAATGAATTAAGTTCTTTAATCAATCAAGGATTACATTCATCGCATGAAATACAGGCATCCATATGGAATATAGAAACTTCCAACAAACTAAATATGATTACTTCATTAAAATAAAATCAGTTTACCATCTAATAAATGACTTTAGGGTATACATCCTAACAATCCTTGTTTTCCATCTTTATTAGTATAATATGATCATATCACCAATTTATCTATACCTTAAACAAATAAAATGTATTTGATTTGCTATTTATCATCTTATACCTTGGTTCATATGTATATACATATAATAGTTATATCACTTTCACATTTAAGCAACAATATTGTCATGTTTCAATACAAAGAATGCCAAAAGCCTAAAACTTTTAATAGAAATCATGCTATAAGCTCAAAAAGATACCAAATGCAACAAGAAAGTCACAAGCCCCTACCTTGAGTTGCTTAGAAGAATAAGAATAGTACAAGTTCACAAATTGCTGGAAAACTACTGCAATCAATTTTAACACCTCAACACCAAACCCACTTCTTAATACTCTCAACTTAATTTTAAATGAATTTTAGAAAGGAAGTGAATGATCAATTCAATGAAAACTGCCTTGTACAAACCCTTCTCTCTTTCTTTTGTGTTCTACCAACCACTCGAACATTCACACATACACATATATATAAGAATACTTCGTCATGAATGAAATCAGAGTAGGTGTGATACATTTGACATGATCAGTTAAGACTGTAGACATAGGCTATACCATCAGGTGGCTTAATAGTTGAAAAGACTTGGATTGGTTGAAAATTAAAAAAAAAAAAGTTACAACTTGCAATGGCATAACATGAAATCTAAGTGCATGGGGAAGAAGGTGTAGGCACCCTGACTAAGGCCGTGCATATGGACAAAGGTAAGCATGCACCCAGGCTAACCTCAAGACCGAAACCAAGTTTGGATATGAACCTAACCAATAATCAATAGGAACTAAGCAACTGAGTCTACATATAAATGAAATTAATCACATCAAATAATATGCTAAACCACATCTCAATATAACCTGAATAAAAGAATATTTACAAAAATAAGTGTTACCACAGGGCCAAGCCGATGGATTATATTAACCGATTTACCTGTGATAACTTAGCAAAACATTTGTCATCATACATAAGGCATTCACTTTATACTTTTATACTATCCATGCCATAACATCATTCATACCATGCCACGTCATGTCTACCTACTATATCATGCTAAGCATATCAGTTTAAGTACACTAATATGTCATATTATGTCATATATAAGTCCACATAGCTAGAAGACTAGTATGCATGCAAACGCGCACACACACCTAGGTTAACACAGACCTAGAAGTCAAACGCTTCATATCAGTGTGAAGAGCTAAATTAAAGCAAGGCTCTTATATCCATCCATCATAGCATAAACACATAAACATAAGTTTGGACCACTTTAGATCTAAACTGCGTTGACCCGATCCATTCACAAGGTATGTTGGTAGCTTAAGCATATAACTTAAGTTTAGTCACTTTGGTCTTCATAGACCATCTTTTAACATTCAGTTACTCATGCATAAGAACCACATAAGTCCACATACCTAACTCAGTATAGCTTCTTTAGTTTAAATCTCATCCCCAGCGGGACTTTCATAGAGCATCCCAAGTGGGCATTAAAAGCGGATTTAGACTTAATTTTCATATAGATTCAAATTAGCAAATAGAACCTCCTAGGTACATTTGTGCCATAAAGCCAAATATTATACTATACTCACACCCACGAGCAAGGGTCAGCCACATCAAATTACATATATCATAAGTATTTTTTGGGTTATTTGTATTATAAACCAGAATATTATCTTTTGAGATTATGACCGTGAAGGTATCTAGGCTTAATAATTGTCATGTGTAACAAAACCCATGAACCAACTATCTTTGATTGCACAGACCAGTTGAGAGTCAATAAAAAAAATGTCATTTATCATGATTTCAAAAACATATCAAAAACATTTTAAAACCAAAATCAAAACTCAGGTTCCTCAACACACCCACTTTGAAAGTATCATATGATGACTTCCAGTATCTGCATTCAAACCCTATTTCAAAATCAAAAATATATTTTTACTATTTTAATGATCTTGGACACACCATATCGTAATAAAAACACATGATCCACACTCATCGTGATAATAGGGTTTGATTCTAATACCAACAAGTTACAAAATCTAAGAATTGCATATTGAAATTTATCAAATATTAACCATTGAAATTCATGTGTGTGAATTCATACGATTCATAAACATAGGTATTAAGCATACGAAAGATGTAGCCCTGATTTCTCTCTCACAAAATTGTTTACTCACAAATTAATTCACTCAGAATAAGATACTCTTTATGATTCATGCACTCGTGCAATGAAAAATAAATGTGACGAACCCAATCAAGATGGAAATGAAATAATTAAACTATAATGAATGGTATAACTTTATGAATGATTGTTTTACAGCATTATAATTGAAGGAAACTACACTATGTAACATGAAATGTTACAAAATATCTAGGAGAGTTGCTCTACCAAAGGTCAATTAGGTTTTTTATTTATATGTAACTTGTTTGTGGGAATTTGGTTAGACAAACGAATGATAGGAAAATCAAAGTGGATGTTTATGGATTATATAATAGTGTAATGAAATCTATTATCCTCAACCTTCTTCATTTCAACTCCTTGAATACTATTAATAAATGTACATTCATGTACTTAGGAATAAATGTATATTCATATACCTAGGATAATTTAACTATGCTAGGCTCTTTGATTTGAATTTATCAAACTTATATAGTAAGTGTACAAATACAACCAGAGATAACCTATTTGGGGGTGTTAAGAACCTTCAATAGTTTTCAATTCATTACATGATATCAGAGCTACTCTAATATAGCCTAAACAATAGAAACAAAGAGCAGTTGTACACTAATGAAGAATAGCTATCACCGAGCGAAGGATAGTCCAGGACCTCTGGTGATCTATTGATCATATTGAGTATACTGGAGGAGTCGCCTACCACCGATGAGTATTTTTGCCAAAGTCTGCTTGTCGAAAAACTTATCATGTGCCTCACGTGCCATCCAATTATCACACATAAAGCCCACTCTTGCCACCTTCGTCGGCGTATGAGACTGCATGGTACCGGTCAGCATCATTTCTTTTTCTGACGCTATCGTTCCCCTTCGGCGAGTCGATCTATTGTTTTGTTCATTTTTTTAGGACTATTTCCACACATCCAATAGTGTTCTCTATTAACAAACATTGGTTTCTATTCATCTGGTTTCTTCTTTCACTGTTTGCTATAAAATTTCAAATGTTCAAGTGTTGATTATATCCTCTTGTTATCCAAATGAAGTCCAAAACCCTTTCTCTTCAGTTAACTACACAAAAACTGAATGGGACTAATTGCAGTCAGTGGTCTATGGTTATTAAGATTACTTTGATAGGTTATGGTAAACAAAGCATCTTACCGACTTAACCTCCTACCCCCTCCGAAAAAGAGTATGATACTTGGATTTTGGATGATGCACATATCGTTTGTCTATTAGGGAATTCCACGAAACCACATATTATCGAAATTTGTACTGACTTAGATAATTGTAAGAAGAATTAGGGCTGTGTTCATTTGCTTTTCACCAGTAACTTAACTCGTATGTCACGTGAGCAAGTTTACAAGGAGTTTATGAGTAAGTCTCCAAATGGTAAGTCTGTTACAGACTATTTCACTTCCCTAAAGCAAGTTTATGAGGAGTTGAACTTAATTCAACAATTGATAATGGATATTCGTGAAATGTAAAAGTAACGTGAGTAGGTAGTGGTACTTTAGTTCCTCGTAAGTCTTAACCCAGAATTTGAACCTATGAAGGATCAGATACTTAGTGGAACCTCTTTTTCTACATTTGTTGAGACCTACTCAAGAGTTATGCAAGCTATATCTCGAGATTATTTAATTCAATTAGATCCCTCTGAATCTGTACTTATTAGTTGTACACCCTCATCTCCTATTGACAATTATAGTAATTGTGATGGTCATGGTGGGGGTGGATGTGGACGAGGGGGACATAGTAAAAGATTTTGGCCACTCTGCACCAATTTTGGAAATCCTGGGCATACTCATGAGAGATGTTGGGATTTAATTTGAAGACCTCATCACATGGCAAATATAGCTTCATCTGATGCTCCTACAGCCACTTCTATTATTGGCAAAAGTCCAAAGCTATAACGTTTTCTAAAGAAAAGTATTTAAGGTTCTTATAGTATCAGATAACTCATCAGGCCACTCTTCCAACTGCTTCCTTGCCTCATTAAGGTAATTCCATTGCATGAATGTCTTTTCACTTATTCCTCTCATTCTTGGATTATAGATTCTGGTGTGTCAAACCACATCTATGGAAAATCTACATTATTTACAGGTCTTTAATATTCTACCCCCCTTTAACAATGACTCTAGCCTATGGGGTAACCACCTCAATCAAGAGTGTACATACAGTAACTCCTTCTTCTTATCTTTCTTTAACCTCAGTATTCGATATTCCTTTTTTCCTTTCAATCTAGTGTTTGTTAGTCAACTTACCAAACATTATCGTTGTTCAGTAACCTTTTTTCTCAATTCTGTTGTTATCTAGGATATGACAACATGGGAGAAGATTGGCGAGGGCATGAAGCTGGAGAAGCCTACTACCTTGATATGCCTCAAACTTGTCTTACAATAAAAGCGTGTCTAGCAATAGCCTTCCATATAGAGGTTCATTGTCATCTTACTCATCCATCCTTAGATCGGCTAAAGTGTAAGGCTCCTATTTAAATTCATCTACATCGTGACATCCTGAATTTTTATTATTTTTAAATACATTTTTAATTTAGTATCTATTTTATGCTTAGGAAATTTAACTGTGCTAATTTGGTATTATTTTAAAATTTAGTTAATCTTAATTTAAATTAGTTAGTAGATTAATTAATTTATTATATTAATAAGATTAGTGCATGGATTGATGGTAACTATGTAAATTTGATGTGGCTGGTTAGCAAGTATGTACTAATGGATGTAGGTGTGTGTGGAAGGGTTGTGGGAAGGCCACATGTAAAGTTAAAAAAAAAAAAAGGAATAAAATATTGAGGCGGTGTGCGGCCAGGAGATGGCTTATATATATATACCTTTAGTTAATATTTGAATGAGGAAAAATAGTAATAAAAGGAAGAAAGAAAACAATGAAAAAGAAATAGAAATGAGGGAGAAAACTTTAGGATTTTAGCTGGATTGTTGAGATTAATTATTTTATTTTGTCATTTTAAAATTAAATTTATGAAAGATTAAATAAATTAAATGTACTGCAAGTATAATGGTTCTGGTCTATTTATTAAATTTATATTATTAATTAATTTGGTTTATATTTTAATTTTTTAATGTCTGATTTGTATAATTTGTTTGGGTCAAAATTAGGACCCGAGGACAATCACCAGTAATAACCCTAAGAATTTCAATTTTTTAGAATA
The DNA here is from genome assembly GCA_003260245.2 of Sideroxylon spinosum. Classification (NCBI taxonomy): domain Eukaryota; kingdom Viridiplantae; phylum Streptophyta; class Magnoliopsida; order Ericales; family Sapotaceae; genus Sideroxylon; species Sideroxylon spinosum. The sequence goes on along the minus strand of QLOD02039959.1, from coordinate 11,124 downwards.
TTTTCTATCTAGGTGGTTGTATTAGACTTAAAGGTAAAGAGAGTGAAAATAAATTGCTAAATTTATTTATTTATTTATTTTTGTTGGTAATTATTTATGTTAATAACGAATGCTGATTATTTGTCAATTATTTGTGTTGGTGGGGAATTTTGATTATATGTGGGATGATGAATTTGAGAATAGTATTTTTATTTGAGGAAAAAACAATATTACTGCATATCAGCATGCATTGTGTGCATTACACTTACATTATAGTCAGATGGGACCAAGGCACATGGGGCCAGAAAATAAAAATGTGAGACCAGATGGGGCCGAAAAAAATATAATAAAGCCCGATGGGGGATGGGGCTAATAGGACATGCTAAATTAAAACCACTGTCCATAGTTAAGATTCCAACTCATAAGCCAGATGGGGCCAAATTAAAACCATTGTCCCAAGTTATTGTTTGCCTGTTTTAATCCTACATTAGTATTTGAAGTTTCTATAAATAAATCTGGAGTTTCAATAGTATTATTTTGACGTTTGTGGGCTTTAAAAGTTATAAGTTCGTATATATTTATATACTTTGTGAGGTTTTCTGTCTATCTTAGCTATAGTTTAATATCAACTTGAAACATTGGGTTTTCTTTTAATGTGTACAAGTTGATTGAGAGGTGTCAATTTTATTTAAGGGAATAAATATATATTCTAAATAGGGGGTGCAATAGTTTGGTATCAGAGCTTAAGTTAGGGGTTTATACACTTGTCATTGTCTAGTACTTGCAGCCAATTATAGGAGAAGTGTCATAGAGTTAGGTGACTGTGTTGTGGTATTTATTTGCATGGATATTAAGGGTCATGGAATTATAAATGTGATAACTAAACTTTACATCTCACCTTGAGTTTGATGTCAAATAAAAATACGAATATTGAACACATTCCTGAGACACTGGAGGAAGAAGGCTAAGTCAGTCGAATCCCACTAATAGTACAGGTTTCAGGATAGTAGGAGGGCCAGGGGGGATTTGCTTCCAGTTCAGAACCATCTAGACCCAATGGGAAGGGTGATTAAGGCCATAGCCAGATTAGTTGAGTTGTAGACTTAGCAGAGAATTAGGCTAGAAGCCCATGGTACTATTTATGAGCAAGTTCTTAAGCTAGGACTCGCATCATTCTTTGGTACTATTAACCCTTTGGAAACTGAAGATTGGTTGAAGAGCATGGAGAAAATTTTTGAGGTAATGAGAATTTCTGATGAGGACAAAATCATTTAAGCCACATTTATGTTAAAGATCAAGCCAGACTCTAGTGGGAAACTACTAAAAGCTTATCAGCCATTGGAATGACTTGGAATCAATTCACTAATGCCTTCAATGATAAGTATTTTCCCTAGTTGTATAGATATGAAAAGAACATGAGTTTATCACTTTGAAATAGGGGAGAATGTCTGTCACAAAGTATGAATCTCAATTTATCTATCTCGATTTGCTTCAGAATTGGCGAAAATAGAAGATGTAAAATGTTAGAGATTCCAGCAGGGATTGAAGCTTTCTATCAAATCCTGAATTTCTACCTTTGAAATGATGAGTTATGGGGAATTGGTAAAAAAAGAAAAGATTGTAGAAAAAGATGTTTAGGAAACAATCTAAAAAGGCTAGACTTGATTTCTCTGCTTCTCAAAGGGTAAAAGGCGAATCTTCTAGACAAAAAAGCCAAGACTTCCAGAGTTACAGAGGCACAGGCCAATCAAAGGGAAATGAAAGTACCAGTTATAGCAGGACGTGGGGATAGAGTTTGAGGCCAGTACCATCTAGTTCATGATAAACTAATGATGGGGAAAGAGTGAGGAATGTGGTATGCTTTAGGTGCGGGTCTATAGGATACTACACCAGAAAATGTATAGTTCAACAGCCTTTTGCTTGTTTTCAATGTGGTTAGGAGAGATATATTTCAAGAAATTGTCCAACTTTACCTACTCCAACAACATCTGTGGCTAGTACAGCTAGTGGTAACAGGGCTCCTTCAGTGGCTACACAGAGAGCAGAGGAACAGCTAGGGGATCTTACTCACTGGCTCAAGTCTATGTCATGACTCGTTAAGATGCTCAGGCATCTCTTGATGTTATTATAGGTATGCTTTCCATTGCTGGTAGACTTGCTCGTGTATTGGTAGATTCTGGTTCTACCCATTCTTTATATCTCGAGCATTTTACATGCATTTAGACCAGCCACTCTCCCGATTAGATTCTGTGTTAGCTGTGGCTACTACTATTGGTGATGTATTATTAGCATAAGATATATACAGAGACTATGTAGTGCGGATAGCTAGTAGGAGTTTGAGTGCTAATTTAATACCTTTGTACATATGTGATTATGACATTATTTAAGGTATGGATTGATTGTCAGCATATCATGCTTCCATTGATTGCTTTAACAAAGAAGTGACATTTCAAGTTCTAGGAGAGCCAGATATAGTATTCAGTGGTGGACGTAGGCCTGTGCCTGATTACTTTATATTTGTATTAAAGGGTAGGAAGCTGTTGAATGAAGAATGTCAGGGACGTATTGCTTATGTGGTTTATGTTAAACATCCAGAGACTACCTAAAGTGTGTGAGTTGTTTCTAGACGAGTTGCCAAGGGTTATCTAGATATAGATTTAGAAATTTCTCTTGAATCGTTGCCTAGAACCGCACCAATTTCAATTGCTCCTTACAGTATGGAAAGAATTAAGAGTTCAGTTACAAGATTTATTGGATAAAGGTTTCATCCAACCTAGCGTAATGCCATAGGAAGCATCAGTGTTATTTGTGAAGAAGAACAATAGTACTATGAGATTGTGCATTGATTATCATCAATTGAATCGGGCAACAGTAACAAACAGGTATCCATTACCAAAAATTAATGATTTGTGTGATCAAATGCAAAGTGCTACCATATTCTCCAAAATTGATTTGAAATCTAGACACCAATAGATTAAGGTACAGTATGGTGATGTGCCTAAGACAACCTTTAGAACTAGATATAGGCATTATAAATTTCTTGTTATGCCTTTTGGATTGACTAATGCACCAACTATTTTTATGGATTTGATGAACAAAGTATTTAAACCATACCTTGATGCCTTTGTAATTGTTTTCATTGATGACATTTTGATTTACTTAAGAAGCAAGGAAGAACACGTACAACATCTAGGAATAGTTTTATAGACTTTGCCAGAGAAACAACGATTTTCAAAGCTTAGTAAGTGTGAAGTTTGGTTGGATCAAGTAGTGTTCTTGGGACATGTGATTTCAGATAATGGTATTAATGTTGATACTAAGAAAGTTGAGGCAGTAATGAATTGGGAGTGTCCAACTAATGTAACAGAGGTGCGTAATTTTCTTGGATTGGTAAGGTATTATCGTCGTTTCATTCAGAATTATTTTATTCTATTATATCATCTATGATACGATTGACTTGTAAGGGTGTTAAATTTGAATAGAATGATAGTTGTGAGAAAATTTTTAGGAATTAAAGGCTAGATTGACTACAGCTCCGGTGCTAGCATTTCCCTTAGATAATGGTGGATTTGTGATTTATAGTGATGTTTCAAGATAAGGCTTAGGATGTGTTTCGATGTAAAATGGGAAGGTAGTTATATATGCTTGAAAACAATTTAGATGTCATGAACAGAATTATCTAACCCATGATTTAGAGTTAGCTGCAGTTGTGTTTGCTCTAATTTATGGAGGCATTATTTATATGGTGAGGCCATTGATATTTACACTAATCATCAGGGCTTGAAGTAATTAGTTACTCAAAAAGAGTTGAATTTAAGACAGAAAACGTGGTTGGGGTGGCTGAAGGATTATGATTACAATATACATTATCAACGAGATAAAAGCAAATGTGGTAGTAGATGCTTTAAGTTGCAAGTCCATGGGTCTGTTAGCTTGTAATCATTGTTAGAGGATTTAGACATTTACGATTTGACGCATATGAGTTTAGAGTTTGCTATAAATAAAAGGGATGCTTTGATTGCTTAGTTGAGGGTAAGACCATTGTTACTTGATCATATCAGGAAATCACAATTAAAAGATGTCCAATTATAGAAAATTCGATAACAAATGGCAATTGACAGGCGGATAGACTTTATAAGCAGAAGAGATGAGTTTGTTATGGTGATAAAGTGTGTATACCAGACAATTCAGAATTAGAAAGGGAAATGTTAGAAGATGTACACCATTCTCTTTATGTTATGCATCCTGAAAGTACAAAGATGTATTAGGATTTGCAAGAGCATTACTAGTGGACTGGTATGAAGCTAAATGTCTAACTTTTCAGGATGTAAAAGTAAAACATCAAAATCTTGCAGGGTTACTATAGTCACTTCCTATTCCAGAGTAGAAATGGGAACATATTACAATGGATTTGATTGTTGAATTACCACGTAATCAGAGAAGTTTTGATTCTATCTAGATGATTGTTGATAGGTTAACCAAGTCAGCTTATTTTCTACCTGTAAAATCCAATTACATGACTGATAGGTATGCTACTCTATATGTAAATGAGATTGTGAGATTTCATGGTGTACCCATGTCTATTGTGACTGATAGAGGTCCAAGTTTGCAATTAGATTTTGGCCTAGTCAACAACAAGCTATGGGATAGGCTTTAAATTTTTGTACAATATTCCATCCTCAAATAGATGGACAATCTAAGAGAGCAATTCAAACATTAGAAGATATGTTATGAGCTTTTGTGTTAGACTTTAAAGGAAATTAGGATGATTTTGTACCACTGATGGAATTTGTCTATAATAACAATTTTTATTCCAGTATTGGGATGACGCCATTTGAAACCATGCATGGCCGCAAATGTAGAACTCTAATTTGTTCGGATGAAGTGGGGGAAAGAAAATTAATTGGGCCAGAATTAGTGCAGGACATGATTGATAAAGATAAAGTGATACAAGATAGATTGAATATAGCTTAGGGTCGTTACAAATTTTTTACTGATAATCACAGATAAGAATTAGAATTTTCCATGGGTAATAAAGTATTTCTAAACGTTTCTCCTTAGAAGGGTATATTAAGATTTAGTAAAAAGAAAAAGTTAAGTCCTCGCTACATTAGACCCTATTAGATTATTCAGAGAATTGAGGGAACTGCGTATAACTTGGCTTTAACTCTAAAATTATCTAGACTTCATGATGTGTTCCACATATCAATGTTGCATAAGTATATTCTAGACCCATCTCATGTGTTGATTTCCCAACCAACTGAATTGAAAGGAGATTTGTCTTATATGGAAGAACTAGCGCAAATCTTGGATAAAAGAGATTAAGTTTTGTGAAATAAGATAATATTATTAGTGAAGGTATTGTGGAGAAGTCACACTATAAAGGAGGCCACTTGGGAGAGTGAGGAGAACATGAAGAAACAATACCCATATCTATTTGTTTTGACATCCTACATTTTTATTATTTTTAAATGTATTCGTAATTTAATATCTATTTTACTCTTAGGAAATTAAATTATGCTACTTTGGTATTGTTTTAAAATTTAGTTAATCTTAATTTAAATTAATTAGTAGATTAATTAAGTAACTAATATATTAATTAGATAAGTGCATGGATTGATGCTGAATTTTGATGTGGTCGATTGGTAAGTATGTACTAATATATATGGGTGTGCATGGAAAGGTTATAGGAAGCCCACATGGAATGTTTAAAAAAAAAAAAAAAAGAGCAAAAGTTTGATGCAGTTTGCTACGAGGAGATGGCTTATATATTTATACGTTTAGTTAATATTTGAGAAGGGAAAAATAGTAGGGAAGAACAGTAAGGAAGGGAAGAAAAAAAAAAGCAATAAGAAAGAAAAAGAAGCGAGGGAGAAAACTTAATGATTTTAGCTAGATTGTTGAGATAAGTTATTTTATTTTACCAATTTAAAAATCAGCTTTATGAAAGATTAAATAAATTAAATATACTGAGGGTATAATGGTTTTGTTCTATTTATTAAATTTGTATTATTAATTAATTTGTTTATATTTTAACTGTTTAATGTTTGATTTGTATAAATTGTTTGAATTAAAATTCGGACCCGAGGATAATCAAAAGTAACCACCACAATAATTTGAATTTTTCAGAATATTTGCTATCCAGGTGGGTATATTAGACTTAAAAGTGAAAGATAGTGAAAATAAATTGTTAAATTTTATTTATTTATTTTTGTTGTTGGTAATTATTTGTGTTAATAAGGAATGCTAATATTTATCAGTTATTTGTATTAGTGGTGAATTGCGATTAACTGTGAAATGATAAATTTGAGAATAATATTTTTATTTAAGGAAAAAAACAACATTATTGCACATCAACATACATTGTGTGCACGACACTTGCATTATGGTTAGCTGGGACCGAGCCAAATGGCTAGAAAATAAAAATGTGAGGCCAAATGGGGCTTATGGGATATCCTAAATTAAAACCACAGTCCATAGCTTGGATCTCAACTCATAGGTCAGATGGGGCGGCCAAGCGTGTGTTGCAATATCGTTTAAATTAACTATCATGCAAATGTGTCATGAGACGGCCAATTGGGGCCTAATGATGATGATGATGGTTATTAAATGAAAATTGATGATGTGGGTGTTGGGATATTTCTATCACCGTCAGTTATTATAATTTCAATTAATTAATGCTTATTTGTGAGATATTTGATCATGTAATTACTATGTCTTATTTTTAGCGGATATTTATTATCTTTTATTTTAAGTTTAATACTTCCACTAAGTGTGTGACACTTAAAACATAATTTACAAATTTCAAGTTGAGCTTAGAAGTGGCTGCAAGTGATTGGAGGAAATCCTCAGTTTTTTATTTCCCTATTTTAATCCTATGTTAGCAGTTGGAGATTCTGTAAATAAATCTCGAGTTTCAATAATATTAGCCTGATGTTTTGTGGGTTTTAGAAGTTATAAGTTTGTATATATTTAAGTATTTACGAGATTTTTTATTTATCTTAACTATAGCTTAATATAAACTTGAAACGTTGGGTTTTTGTTTGATGTGTATAAGTTGATTTAGAGGAGTCTACTCTATTTAAGGGATTAAATATGTATCCTAAAATAAGGGTGCGACATATATTCTTTAAATTTTGAGTCTTGTCAATTGGGAAAGCATCATCGTGTGCCTTTTGCTTCCCGAATCCATAAAAGATCATCGAGTCTATTTTCATTAGTTCATTTAGATGTTTGGGGTCCTACTTGGCTTATTTCAAGGTTGGGTTTTCTATATTTTGTCATCTTTGTGGATGATTTTTCAGAAATTATATGGATTTATTTAAAGAAAGATTGTTCTGAACAGTTCTCTACTTTTTAAGCTTTTTGTGTTGAAATGAAAACCCAATTTGATTTACCCATGCAAATTTTTCATAGTGACAATACCAAAGAATATTTTTCTAAACCTTTTATTGAGTTTATGACTTTTTGTGGCATACTTCACCCGTCTTCTTGTTGAAACACGTTATAACAAAATGGTATTTCTAAATAAAAGAATTTGCATAAAAGTCCCTAAAAGCTTCTTGAGTGATGCTATTTTAACCACATGTTATTTAATTAATCGCATGCCCTCTTTAGTTCTCAAATAAGTAACCCCTTATTCTGTGTTGCTCAGTAATAAATCCATGTTTTCCCTTCCACCTCGTATTTTTGGAGGCATCTCCTTTGTTCATCAATTAGCTCCTAGGATTGATAAACATGAGCTCGAGCTCATAAGTGCATATTCTTAGGGTATCTTTGGTTACAGAAAGGTTATCGTGGTTATAATTCTACTCTTAATCGATTTTTTATTTGTGTTATAATCACATTCTTTAAATCTAATTCATTCTTTTCTCAGCCTTGGTCTTAATTCAGCTTTAATGACAGTCTTCCTCTTCTAATTATCCCAGTTGAAATAGTGTTAGCTAGTCACCATACTCCTTTAACTCCATCTGATCACTTGTCTTATCCTAATTTGTAAACATATATACATGGTGTCAAGAAATGACTGCTCTACCTTCTACTTCCAGTGTTCCACCGATTGTTTCTACAATGTTGCCCGCTCCCATAAGTGATTTAAATGTTCCCATTGCTCTTAGGAAGGGTATACGTCTTTGCATTATTTTTGCTTTTATGATGCATTATCACCTTCCTATCGATCATTTGTTATATCTTTATCTTTTGTCTCTACTCCTAACACTATTTCTGATATGCTTTCTTACCCTGGGAGGCGTTCTGCCTTGAACGATGAGATGTCAGCTCTTCAGGCTAATGATACTTGTGAACTTGTTACTCTTCTGCCTGGAAAGTCAGTGTCTATCGAGATTCATCCTAACAGTAAAGTGGACAGGTTAAAGATGCACTTGGTCGCCCAAGGATATATTTAAGTCTATGGGTTGGACTTCTTTAAGGCTTTTTCTCCTGTTACAAAGATTACTTCTGTTTGTTTTCTTATCTCCTTGGCTGAAATCTATTATTGGCCTTTACATCAACTAGATGCGAAAAATGCATTTTTGCATGGTGATCTTACTGAGAAAGTGATATAGAGCAGCCTCATGAGTTTGTTACTCAAGGGGAGTCTGGGTTGCTATGCAAACTAAAAAAATATTAATTGGCCTAAAACACTATCCTCAAGTATGGTTTGGTCGATTTTTAGTACGTTATCACTGAATTTGGCCTAGTTCCTTGTGGAGTTAATCATTTAGTGATTTATAATCATACTTCTAAAGGGAAGATTTGGATCCTCATGTATGTGGATGAAATCATTATCACACGAGATGATTCATAGAGTATTGCTAATCTGATGATGTTCCTTTAAAGTAAGTTTAGCACTAAAGAATTAGGACCATTAAAATACTTCTTGGGAATTAAAGTTGCCCGATCACGTATGGGTATTCCTTTCTCTTAAAGAAAGTATGTCCTTGATTTTTTTTCGAAGGTAAGAATATTAGCTTGTAAACCTATGGACACTCTAATGGATCTACATACTAGGTTGGCTATTGATCAGAGAAATTTATTGCATGATCTTAGCCGGTATCGAAGGTTAGCTGGGAAGCTAAACTGTTTAACAGTCACCGCACTCAATATATCTTTTGCTACAAGTGTGATTAGTCAATTCTTAGAATCATCTCGTAGTAGTCATTGGGATACTGTTACCTGGATTCTAAGATACTTGAAAAGTGCACTTGGTAAAGGTTTATTATACAAGAATAATAAACACACTTTAGTTCAGGGATACACTGATGCAGACTAGACTGGATCACCATCAGATAGACGGTCTACTACAGGATATTATATATTTGTTGGAGGTAATTTGGTGTCCTGAAAAAGTAAAAAGTCGACAATAATAGGATGGCTAAGTGCTATGTCAGAATATAAAGTCATGGCACACACATCTTGTGAGTTGATCTAGATACAACACATGTTAAAAAATTAGGAATTCATCATTCACATCTCATGGAATTACTATATGATAATTAGGTTGCAATTCATATTGCTTCTAATCCGGTATTCCATATGAGGACTAAACATATTGAGGTCGATTGCTATTGTATCAGAGAAAGATTCTACAGAATATGATCAAAACTAACCATGTGAAGTCTGAAGTCGAAGTTGCAGGTTTTTTTACCAAAGCTCTTGTAGGACCTAAAGTCAGGTTTATTTGTAACAAGTTTGAAACATATGACATATATGCTTCAACTTGAGAGTGAGTATTAATAATTTCATATTCGTGTATGACAACCTCTAGAAATTGCGTCTAAAATTACCCCCAAGTGTAAGGGTGTGTGATTGTAAGCAGTCATTGTCACTTCTAGCCTCACATCACACTCTTTTAACGAATATTTTTTACCAAGTAGAATACCATTCTATCGTGTTTTGATTACTTATGTTATTTTTGTGAGCATTGTAGGAAATGGAGAAACACAACTTAAAGGAACCAATCCAGGAGCTAAAAGACTGCAATAGGGAGTTCAGCACTTGGTGCGCAAGGTTGTGCTTGACTTTGTGCACCTGTCGAAAGCCAACAGGAGCAGGAGGTTGGACGAGACCTTGGGTGCACGACCAGGAAGAACTTGTGCACACGAGACCATAGGCGCACGCCTGAGATGGACCTTATGCGCCCGCCGAAGCTGGATGTCCCCATGATTAAACCTCGGGCGCACCCCTAAGTTGGACTTCATGCTCTCGCTGAGGCTAGATTTTCTCTTGAGCATACCTTAGGCGCACCACCAAAAAGGACTTGTGCGTGCAGAACCACGGGGTGCACGCTTATGTTAGGCCTTAGGCGCATGCTGAGAACAGAAGCTCCGCTGCTGTTTTTGGGAATTAAAAAATTACACTTTTACCCCTGGGTTATGTAGGCCTATAAATATGCTTATTTCTGAGGAAGAAAGGGATTTTGAACCCTAGTTTTAGCTATCTTGTTTGGTTTGGTATCGAAGAGAAGTTAACCTTCATCTTTACATTAGGGTTTTCGTGGTTTACGATTTCAAGTTCATTGCTTTAAGGGTTTACGTGTAAGTGATTATTTCTGAATATTTTGAATAGCAACTACTTCATTTTTGCTTTTAATCTTTTGCTTTTATTTCATAGTACTTCTTTTCACTTTTTTGCTTTTGCTTTCGCTTTTTGATGATTGATTTAGTTTCAAAAAAGTATTTGAACACTTTGAAATACGTTTTCCTAACTTAAGAATCTTTCAACTTTGATTTCTTGTTTTTGTTTCGCTTTCGAAAGGATTTTCGAACACTTTATGGTACATTTTCTTGTTCGATAGAGATTTTGTCCTTTTCGAAAAGCTTTGTTTTCACCTTCATAATGCTAGGCTAGATCTTATCTTGGTTCTAACCTAGTAATGCAATGAAATTGAAAGTGATGAATCTCGGATATTAAGAACTAAATTTTCTAAACAATTTTTGATTAAAACGTAAGGATCATAGTGCTTGTCATTCCACAATGTGGATTTACACCCCAAGTGCAAGGTGGACCGATGTAGCAATTTAAATTTGCAAGGGTGAAATACCGGTCGTATCCACAGGGAGAGACTTTTTTACTCACAATTCTTCTTTTCTTAGTTAATAGGTGTCACACAATAGAAATGAAGAAAATTTTGGTTTGAATTTTGAA
>QLOD02039793.1:0-25219 GCA_003260245.2 Sideroxylon spinosum | reverse complement strand
TAACTAAACACTCTCTAAAATCGAAAACTGAACACAAAAATTGAAAATTAATAGTTTTGTCAAATGGTTCTTAACTTTTTCACAAAACTAAAATTGATTTTAAATGAATTTTTGATAATAATGAAAATCGAAAGGCCTAGCCCCAATCAAAAGGGCCGTAAAATTTTTAATTCAGCGTTTGATCCAAGTTATTCAACAAAAGTAAATTACACATACTTCATCTCAATCTTTGGATAATTATATTTATCGTCTTTCAACTTTTGAAAATTATATTTACTCTTTTATTTTAAAATATTTTTAACATTGAATCTCCGTCAAATCATGCATGTTAGGATTTAATAAAAAATATCAAAATAATTAAAATTTTAAGTATTTTTCTTATTTTACCTCTCCTCTCACATGTTTGTCGATTTGCTTTTAAAAGTATCTCCCCAAAAAAAAAAGTAAAAATAAATCACACTTTTAAATTTTCATAAAAAAAATTGACGAATATTTGAGAGATGGACGAATAAAATAGAAAAAAACACTTAAAATTTTGTTCGATTTGATTTTTTTATTAAGTTTTAATAATTTATTTAACGAAATAGATTAATATTAATAATATTTTACAACATAAAACATAAAAGTAACTTTTAAATATTAAAGAATATAAGTATAATTACTTAAATACTAAGAGACAACACGTGTAATCGATCCTCCAATTAAGGGGCTTGTTGGTCATCAAAAATAAATTAACACTGATTATTTGCAGAATTAAGGGGCTTGTTGGTCATCAAAAATAAATTAACACTGATTATTTGCAGAATTAAGGGGCTTATTGGTCATTCAATCGAAATGGCGTCGATATTTCTTCTACCTGCAAATAATAAATATCTTGGAAGCAGGAATGATGTGGATGCATGTGATTGGTTCTTTCCTGATAAGGAATGCGTGTTCAAAAATCATTTACAAGATCCCAATTATATATTGCTTTTCACGTAATATTATCCTTCTTAATTCCAACAATTGAACCCTAGAACTACTTCACCCCCAAGCATATCATAACAATGGCAACAATTTCTGGTGCGAGCCTCTCAACCCCAAGAGTGATGGCCAAGGCATCATCAGACTCACCAAGGGCTCAGATCATTAAGTACTCGCTGAACCACCCCTGGAAGAGGAGCACCAGCCAATTCGGCGCTGGCAGGATGTGGATCCAACCCGTGGCTGCGGCACCGGACGGCCTGTCGGAGAAGGTGGCTGAAAGCGTCAAGAGCGCCGAGGAGACTTGCAGCGACAATCCAGCGAGCGGCGAGTGCGTGGCGGCGTGGGATGAGGTGGAGGAGCTGAGCGCCGCCGCTAGCCACGCAAGGGACAAGAAGAAGGAATCCGACCCGCTTGAGACTTTCTGCAAGGATAACGCGGAGACCGATGAGTGCCGCACTTACGATAATTGATATTATTATGCTCGATCCTGCTTCCCCCCCCCCCCCCAAAAAAAACTAAAACAAGTAGATTTCTTTGCTGATTTTAAATTAGACTTTCTTTGTTGTATGATGCGATCATCAGACTGTCTTTGTTAATTTTACGGCAATGCTTGTTTGAATAAATTCACTTCACTTGCTTAAGTATCCACAAAGACGATTCGATCTTGTCGTTGAAAGTGAATTGGTGCATTCAATAATATATATACATATATATGTGTATGTACATATGTAGACAGCTTTCTACGTGACTTCGTGATTTGCTGGTTGGAGTAAAATTCAACTAAATCTGTTCTGCATTTTTTTTTTTTTTTTTTTTTTTTTTGAGCTACCTAGAGATTCCCCTTCATTTTCTTTTCAAGTGACCTGATCTAATTCCACCCTTTATAACAATAAAATGGCGCGGGGGATTCCAAGGAAGCGATAGAAGATAAGGGGAGTTTCGTTAATTAAAATTAATTATTTTTATTATTATTTTTGTATTTTTTTTTTGATTCAAATTCTTTAAATATCAATTTTATATCAAATTTTTATATTTTTATTATATATATATTTATATATATTTATATAGTTTAATACTCTATCTTATTATTATTATTATTATTATTTGACAAGTCCAAGCGAAAGAAGTCTTGTTTATAAATTGTTTTTATCAATTTTTTCTTTTATTTGGGACAATACATAGAACAATAAATTATTTGAGCGATTAAAAATTTAAGGTAATATTTGATTTGTTTTTTCGTTTTTTTATTTTTGGTGTTTTATGTTTTAAAATTTTTGGAACAAAAAAAGAGAAAATATTTTACTTTTTTTGTTTTGAGATTTTTTTTATATTTTGAATTGAAAACGTTGTAAATGATTTTTTTATTATTTTTTAGTTTTTTAAAATAAATTTTAAAAATAAAAATAAACAAATGTGTTTGAATTGTTTTTTTTACTTTTGAATATGTAAAATAGAAAATAAATTCAAAATAAAAATTAAAAAATAAAATCAAAAATCAAAAAATAAATAAAATCTAAATGATTTTGAATTTTGAGCTTCTCAAACATGTTTCAAACTTGAGTTGCTTAATTAACGACTTTGGAAAAATAACAGTAGCAGTATCAACAGGGGCAACCATCATTCAATCGATGCATTTGAAATGATAGAAAAGTAAGATGAAAAAAGATAAATTGTAAGTTTTTAATTTATATAATAATATAAAAATTAAATAATTTTTAAAAAATTTTAAGAAATTTAATTACAAACCAAATAAAGCTAATGTCTGGATATCAAATGTTTGTACATGAGAAATTCATTTGTAGTAGGAAGGCAAAACCTTCCTTGATATCATCTAGTACTTTGGGGCCCTTTGGTTGGTTAAAAAATTACTGAAAGTTCAAAAATTTATAATTATTATCTATTTTTGTTCTGTTTTGTTATTTTCATTTATCGTACATTTACTTTTAAAATTTAAATTTTATAAATTTTTACAAAGAAGTTACAAAAAACTATCTACTTTGTTTTTTTTTTTTCATGTTTTTAATAGTTGTCAACTTTCTAACACAATTTCTAACCAAAACAATTGAAAAGGCATGTTTCTTAATATTCTAATAAATTCTTTTGATGAATTTTGAGTAATCTTCTAAACATTAAAAAATAACCTATACAACTCATTTTTTTCTTTTTTCCTTTTTTTTTTTTTTTTTCTTTGGGTGTACTTTTTTAGATCATCTGCATCTTGATTTAGCAAAGGTTTTGCAGAACTTGCTATCAAGAAACGAGTGAGAATGCACTAAAATTACAGAGTTGGGCTAAAGTGAAAGTAATGGGTTGCTTATATATGAGTGCTTTTGAATCCAGAGGAGGCGCGTGACCAAGAAAGAGAATTTTTTGCACAGGAAAGAGATGGAGATAGATTGAGAGATACTGGTATATGGATAGACAAAAAGAATTAAAAAAGTTGTGTAAGAATAACATGAGACTAAATTTTAATGAGAAAAAATTTAAAAAAATGTAATTTTTTATAACTTTTTATTAATTTTGATAAATTTTGGTTTACCAAATAGCACATTTAATCACTTGGTTCCAATTAATAGCAATAATTTCGGACCAGTTCAAATTAGTTTTAGATGAATGGTTCTGAAACTATAAACATACCTAGTGTTTGATAAGTTGTTCTCGAGTAAGCCTTTTTATATTCGTTTCACAAGCGAAATGAATAAGTTTGAGTATATTTTCTAGACTTGATAAACAAAACAAGCAACAATTGAATAAAGGCGAAATTTAGCTCAATAATTCTTATGGACAAGTTTATATATATATATATATATATTCTTTTATAACTCATTTAAGTCTTTGTAAACATGCGTATTATTAGTTTAGATAAGGATTGCTTTGTAAGGTTTTAATGGTTTAACTTCTCTTATTAATGACTTAGATTAGTTATAAGTTGTTATTTGTTAAGTTACAACTTTTTTTTTTTTTTTGTGAAGTCAGAAAAGGATTATTTATTCATTAAAAAAATTGTTTATATAAATTTTAATTATATGAGGTTTAAAGTTTTAATAATATTTTCTTAAATTTACTACTTAAAAATATAATAATACACATGTCATAGAAATATTGGTTCTTTAATTCCAGTACTCATTTAATTATAATATTTTCAAAACATTTTTTTAGAAATTAGCCACATAGAATTTAAGTTTTTGAATGTAAAACTTCGTATTTTTGTTTAGTCAAGAATGTAACATCTTATATTTTATTTTGGTCATTTATTGACTTTTAGGTCATTTTATTATTTTTTGGACTTTGTTTTATCTACAAGATTGTCCCATTTTATTTTTCTAGACCAAGTTTGACCTAAATTATGAGTTGTGGGGCTACAGGTCTTCTTTTTTCTCCTTTTTCTTTCCTTTTTTTTTTTTCTCGCTTTTTTCATAGTCGCTAGGCGCCCCCCTTTTTATGGTCATCGAATAGAGAGGAGGTCGAGAGAGAAAAGGAAAGAAGAGGAGTATAGGGGTTCTATTTGTATTTTCATGCTGATCACTATGGTATTGCATATTAGGAATGAGGGTAACTAGAGGAGAAGATTTTGTCTTTGAAGTTTAGAGCTTTTCGGTGACTTTTCTTGTTTTCCTTTGGATTTGAGGTAGGTGGAATCACCTTACTTCTTCTTTGTTGTTCTAACATGATTTAGGATCATTTTCATACTTTGAGCTTAGTTTTTGATCGATTTTATACATGTATATACATATATAAATATATATGAGAAATTTGTATTTTTTAAGTTATATTATCGATTTTTTGATGATAAACAATTTCTTGAGATTAATTATATGTTGATTTTTGTTGAATTTATGGCTAGTGAAGATGACTTGGAGCGATTACGATTTGAATTCGTAAAAAATCAAACAAACAATTTGGCTGCTGGTCTAGGGTGTTTTACCAATTTTTATAATATCCGGTACATAATTTTTGCCAATATTGGAGATTTTGTTACATTTTAATTTTTGAACTTGAGATTTAGTTTTCTTTGTGGTGTTTGTTTTATTTTTTTGAACCGAGTTAGGCTAGGACTGTGGTTAGGTTGGTGAGAGGGCCTAGTCTTGTGTTTTCCATTTTCTCCTTTCTTCTTTCCTTATTTTCTTTTTTTTTTTCCCTTCTTTATTTCTTGTTTCCTTTCTTTCTATTTGCTTCCTCTTCCTTTGTAAGGCCTAATGTTTTATTTTCAATCATTGATTTAGTTTTGGGCCATTTTAATTTTTAAGCCTTGAGAATTGGCCTTAGGGTATTGACTTGTTTTATTTCTAGTCGAGTAGGATCCAAATTTAGAATTGTGGGTCTACATGCTAAATTTATTTTTATTATTTTCTTATTTCTTTTTCCTCTTTTATTTGTTTTTCCCTATTTTTTTTTTATCACCAGGTCACCAAAAGCGACTTCTTTACTTTTTATGGGTTGATTTGGGAGATTTCCAAATGAGAACTAAATAGGAAAATGGAGAGAGAAAAGAAAGAAAAAGAGAGAGAAAATAAGATAAAGGCTAAAGGATGTTGATGATCGTGGAAGAAGATTTGCCCCACCAAAGATTTGGCCTTAAATTGGTAGCTTCCATTTATTTTGATTGTTGTTGAAATTGGGGAAAGTAGAACCTTATTTTATGTTTGTTCTTACTTGCATTAGAGTAGACCAAGCCTAGATTTGTGAGTTTGGTGTGTTATATGAATATATATGAATGCAGATATATATAGCTTTGTATATATTTGAGAAATCTTGATGATTCTTGAGTTTTATAGAGTTCTTGGTTATGGATTTAAGTATTTAACATATTGTTTATCGAATTTGAACCTTATCGTGACCAGATTAGCATGCCAGGGTCAACGAGCGCGGGTCATAAATCTTTATTACGACATAGTGCATCTAAGATCACCTAAATGTGAAAATGTATGTTTTTGTTTTGAAATAGGCCTTTGATTACAAAGACTAGGAGTCGCCATTTGATACTTTCAAAATGGTGTGTCAAGAAACCTAACTTTTAATTATGATTTAGAATGTTTTGTTTATGTTTTTGAAAGATATGATAAATGGCCCCTTTTTAGTGACTCTCACTAGTCTGTGTAATCAGAGAAAGTGGGTCCGAGGTTCGACTACACATGAAAATCATTGCGCTTGGATACCGAGGATATCGAGGTCCCTTTCCGTCCTTTTGCAATCGGAATCTCATAACATAATACTCTAGTTTAAGATGATCAATGCATACAATTCTAAATGCGTATGATGCATGAAATGTGATCTATTGAGCTTAGCCAATGTGTGCAATAAAGACCAGAGTCAAAGATGGTCAATAAAGACCAGAGACCAGAGTGATAGGGATCAATAAAGACCAGAGTGACCGGACTTAAACTATGTGCTCAAGCTACCTACATATCCTATGATAGGGATCAGGTCGATGTAGTTCAGACCTAAAGTGGTCTAAACTATATGATGAGATGAGATATGAACTAGTGTGTAGATGCAAAAGCATAGCTCTAAGTTTAAGTTGGCACCTAGCGTAGATGATGGTCTATGAAGACCGTGGGGATAGCAGTTGAGCTATCTACTCGAGCAGCCTACGTACCCTTCCAAAGGATCTGGTCATCGTAGCTCAGGAACAGTGCGTAATGCGGGTGTGATTTGCAAATGTGTATGAGAAAGTGACCGATAGGATTAATGTTATATAAAGGATTGGTATAAAAGGAGCCTCGCTCCTAAGATGGGATGAGGAAGAGAAAGAGTCCTAGCTCTAGGTATGTTTTAGGAGTAATTATCTTTGTATTGTGAAAACCTAACTCTGAGACTGGAATGAAAATTAGCTCCTCATACATAACTTGGAAGCGATCTTCACTCTAGATAATAGAAGATAGTTAGCACCTTATGCTCCTAGATTCAAAGGGTAAGAAACAGTTAGCGGTTAGCGCTTAACTGGGGAAGGAAGCCTTGCTCTAAATGATAAAGAACAGTTTGTGCCTAGTGCATAACTGGTGGAAGGAGTTTTGCTCTGCTGAGAAAAGACGATTAATGCCTAGAGCATATCTGGGAAATCAAACTTTGCTTTAGATGAGAAAGGACAGTTAGTGCCTAATGCATAACAAGAGAAAGAAGTTTCACTCTAATGGGGACTATAACTCCAAAGGTATATAGAATAATGAGCACCCAGTATGTAACTGGGAAATGGTTAAATAAAAAAAGGAGCCTCGCTTCCAGGTGAGAAGAATAGTTAACACTAAGCGCGTAACTAGGGAATAGAGCCTTGCTCTAGAGAATAGAAAGTTAACACCTCACGTCTAACTAGTGAAAGAAGCTTAGCTCCAAGTCAACACTTCACGTTGCAGTGACAAGACCCAAGCATTCTGCTCGAATTGCCTACACTCTAATAAAGGATCGGGTCTATGTAGCTCTAAATTATAGTTTGACATGTATGTTGAGATGTGTGCAAGAGCTTGGTTCTAAATTAGCACCTCATGCCAATGGTCTATGAAGACCAGGGTGACCAGACTCAAGCGATCTGCTCAAGTTACCTACGTACCCTGTTAGGGGATCAGGTTTACATAGCTTTATTTCAACAGACAGTTAATTCCTAGTGCATAATTATAGAAATGAGCCTTGCTCCAAAAGACAAAGAGTAGTTAGCGCTTCATGCATAAAATACAGAAAGAAATAGTTAGCAACTAGTGCGTAGCTATCGAATGGAGTTTTGTTCCAGATGAGTTGGGGTAGTTAGCGCTTAGTGCATAATTGGAGGAAGAAGTATCAATCTGATGAGGAGCTCAACTCTCAAGATGCGCTTTACACATGTGGATGAGTGTTGTCATTTGGGAAAAGAACGCAGCTAAAATTGATAGCTCAGTTCCAAGTGATGATGATTAGGTTTATGCGCCTAGAAGAGTAATATGATATGAGTGATGCGATTTCTATGATTAGGTATGTCATAACCTAGTTGAATGGGATTAAAATTTATATCCTATCACGGATGACGGCATATCAGATATGTCGAAGGAAAGTCATAGCTTAGAATTCATCAACTTAGCCACTCTTAAGTCATTTCTAATCTCTGGAACCTCGCTCACTAAGGTGAATACTCTGGATTAGGAAGCATTTGATTTCTAAGTCTGTGTAGACTCTAGTGGGCGTGTGTTTGCATGTCTGGATGTTTTCTAGCATGCAAAGGTATGTCCAGGCATGTCAAAACATGATGCATCACGTGTCATGGCATGTGCTAGCATGGTTAATGAAGTCCTAGCATGTTAAGGCATGTGCCGATATGTTAAAACATGATGTATGTCATGTCATAATATGTGCTTGCATAGAAAATAATGTCCTAGCATGTTATACTATGATATGAGATGGTGATTGAGCATGGTAGCATGGCATAGCATGGTCATATGACATGCTGGCATGGCATAGTATGGCCATGGCATGTTAGGATGGTATATGATGACAATGACATAGTATAATATGGTAAAGATGACATGGCAAAGTGGGAATGATGTTTAGCATGACCTAGCATGGTAATTTGATGTTATGTCATGTCATGACATGGTGAACATGGTATTATGACATAATATAGCATGATAGAATGATGTTATAGCATAGTATGGCATGTTAGAATGATGTAGGCATGATATATGTATGACATTTGGAATTTTACAAAATTACCTTAGGTAAATCCTATTAATATCACATATCGGGTCCAGCCCGAACTTAAATTATGATCTGGATACCTTTCATTGACAACGAATTTTATATACACAATTAAAATTATTCTATTTTAATTATACAAATGCATTGAATTGAAAAATAAAATAAAAAATTTTAGAATATTATATTGCCGCAACTTTTTTCTAGAGAGAGAAGCTCTGGCCTTGCCTTGAGAGCGTTGAGTGTGGAATTGGGAAAATAAGAAAGATGAGGCGTCTATTTATAGAAGTTTTGGCCAAACAAAACCTTTGCTCGTTCAAATCGGCAAGAAGAAATTTTGTTGTGCGAACAAGTTAGCCAACAAAATAGGTAGGACACTTTGCCAAGACTATCTAATAGGCAACTCTACCCAACAGAATGGGCAAATATGTTTGCACAGCGCTACAGGCAATTGGAATCGTAACATAATTCGGGCAGACATGTTTACAATTCAAGGCAGGCGAAAAAGTTTTCCGTATGCCTATAAGGCAAACAATTCACCTTCAAGGCCAAAAATATAGGCCATTTAGCCTGAGCCCTTGGCTCAAGTTATGTTTTGCGATGTTCGGGATTCACCCCTATAGGTTTGAATAATTCTAAAACCTTTGACGTAGTTTTTGGGGGCTCTAGGACCTTCTAGGCACTTTTTGGAGATAATTAAACCAATTAGGTTAAATTTGGTTCAATTTGGATTATCCAAGGCTATGTTATGTTTGTTTGAAAATTACTGCTTTGAAACAAGTTGAAACGGAGGTAAGGTTAGCCAAAACCTTTACCAGACCCTTAGAGGCACCACCAAGTTAACTCCTCCTACAATTTTTAGGTATGAGGGTTCAAAAATTCCATCGATAGGACTCTAGGATACTTTTATGAATTCATTAAAAATAAATGAATTTTGCAATTTTGCAGAGGGACCTTCTAAGGTTTGACTTAACCAGACTTGCTATGCCATTACCTCAGGGAACCTACCTTTGACATTCTTATGCAATTTGATGGCATTCAAACTTTATTTGGATGCTCAAATTGTATTTGGTATGCCAATAGCTTTCTTCTCGTCAATGGGAGCCATTTTGAGTCAGCAGAGACTAGATGAACTCTAAAGTGGTCTTTTGGCTATTCTAAGACATTTTTTGTGTTCTTTGACGTGTCTTGGGATGTTGTGCATCTTCTTACATATTTCTGGCTTGATTTGGGCATTCCGATTGATACCGTCCTTTGGTGCTTCGGTAGAGGCCATTCTTGACTTAAAGACCGAATTAACCATTGATTATGAACTTTAGCTCTTCTGTTGATGCAAGGATCCTCAGTTTGGTGTTTTAGATTCATCTGTATAGTCTGGTGACCTTTCACCTTGATCTGGTCCCTCAGTTAGAATTTTCCCTAGCTCTAGGGGTACAACTGACATTTTGTTAATTGTTTGCTCATTATCGAATTTTTTGCACTTGACATATCCTATAATGAAGAAAACTTAATCAGTAGAGCATCATTCAACTAAAAGCATCAAATATTGTAAAATTTAAGTAAGGAGGCAAAATTAGGATGTCAATAAGCCTCAGCATGCTTAAACTTAAGTTAATGGGGTTAAATCTAAGCTAAAAAGCTAAGATCTAGGTTTGTCTACTGAATTTTGGTCACAAAAGAAAGATATAAAAGAATAAGAAGAAGAGTCATGTTTGAGAGAGTTACAGAAAGAAAACAAAGGAGAATAACCAAGTTTGGAGACCAAGTTTGAGGAGCCATGTTTGAGAGAGTTATAAAAAGAAAACAAAGGAGAATAACCAAGTTCGGAGACCAAGTTTGAGGAGTAAGAAACCATTTTACCCTTAAATCAGCCAAGAGATAGCACAGATGGATGGCTCGAATACTACTTTCACTGCTAGAATTCAGATAACCATCGATGGTGTAAGCTGGTGATCTAAAGTCCCTGAGCGGTTACCTATACTTTAAATGATTGCTTCATGATGGGCAAAAGGCAGTCATCGACACATGGGTTGCCAATACTTTAGACAATGCCTCAAATGGTCATTCAATATTATGACCATCAAAAGCGATCCTCTAAGCGATCGTCTAAAGCCCATTGCTAACTGCCTTAAAGAGGTTGACTATTTGAATTGCCAATCAATTTTTAGGTGATTGCCTCTAAGCGGTAGTCTACATTTTTTTAAACCAACCAAATTGAAAATTTTCAAAAATAAAACCTATACACATATAATTAACTTTCTCTACACATAAAACATCATACAATTCGATTTGGAACACAAACTAATAAAACTATTGATAAATAAAAAAATAAAATATTTATTATGAATTATCCAAAAAAAGTTAAATATCTAAAACTATTTAATTATTACAAATAAAACTAAATGTTTGAGGGAGACAGAAGGTCTAAACCGTATCGATCAAACTTGAAATCAATTTAGAAATAATTAGAATTTGTTACTTATATAAAATATATTAATTTAAAACTAATTCATAAACGAATATAACTTTTGAAATTCAAAATTTAATCAAGTTTTAGCTACAAACTAACTGGGGTCATTCTGAGCAATCAACACTTGAAATCACATGCGTTTCATTTCTGTGAGTCACTAGTGCCTAGAACTCGCTACACATCAACTTCCTTTAAGAATGGAGGCCATATGCTCGATTTGAGTAGTTGACTCCTACTTGCGAAATCCTAAGTTTCAAGTTTTAGCTAGAAACTACTCAGGGCTATTTCTAGCAATTTGACACCTGGAATCACTTGTGGTTCATATCTACAAGTCACTAGTCCCAAGAACCCACTTCACGTCAAGTTCAGTTGAGATCGGAGGTTGTATGCTTGGTTCAAGCTGTTGACTCCTAGTTGGGAAATCCTAAATTTCAAGTTTTAGCTAGAAACTACCCAGGGCTATTCTAAGCAATCTAACACTCGGAATTATCCGCTGTTTATTCTACAAGTCACCGGTGCCTAGAACTCACTGCACATCAAGTTGCATTAAGATCAGAGTTCTTATACCTGGTTTGAGTCGTTGAGTCCTACTACCTGGAAAATCTTAAGTTTCAAGTTTCAACTAGAAATTACCCAAGGCCATTTCATGCAATTTGACGTTCAAAATCATGCATGGTTCATTTCTTTAAGTTGCTAGTGACTAGAAGCCACAACACATCAAGTTCCATTGAGATTGGAGGCCGTATGCTCAGTTTAAGTAGTTGACTCGTACTTGAAAAATCCTAAAATTTAAGTTTTAGCTAAAAACTATTCACGGCTATTCTGATCAATTCATTTCTATAAGTCACTAGTGCCTAAAACCTACTACACATCAAGTTTTGTTGAGATCAGAGGCCATATGCTCGATTTAAGCTTTTGACTCCTACTTCGGAAGCCTTAAATTTCAAGTTTCAACTAGAAATCACCCGAGCCCATTGTGAGCAATCTGACGATTGGAATCATGCACGATTCATTTCTACAAGTCACTAGTGCCTGTAACACACATCAAGTTACATTGAGATTAGAGGTTGTATGCTCAGTTTGAGCAGTTGACTCCAACTTAGAAAATCCTAAGTTTTAAGTTTCAGCTAGAAACTACTCGGGCCTATTCTCCAATGCTCAGAATCACGGGTGTTTCATTTCTATGAGTGACTAGTGCCTAGAACTCACCACATATCATGT
Organism: Sideroxylon spinosum; assembly: GCA_003260245.2. Lineage (NCBI taxonomy): Eukaryota > Viridiplantae > Streptophyta > Magnoliopsida > Ericales > Sapotaceae > Sideroxylon > Sideroxylon spinosum. Next base: position 12,906 of record QLOD02039793.1, on the reverse strand, counting down.
TTCATTGAGATCGGACGCTGTATGCTTGGTTTGAGTAGGTGACTCCTACTTGGGAAATCCTAAGTTTCAATTTTCAACTAGAAACTAGTCTCTAGAACTCACTACAAGTCAAGTTCCATTGAGATTGGAGGTAGTATATTCAATTTGCGCAGTTAACTCCTACTTGGGAAATTCTAAATTTCAAGTTAAGCTAGAAACTATTCCGGTCCATTTCAAGCAATCCGACACTTACAATCATTTTTGGTACATTTATATAACTCATTAGTGCTTAGAACTCACTACATGTTAAGTTCTGTTGAGATCAAAGTTTGTATGCCTGGTTTGAGCAGGTGATGCCTAATTGGGAATTCTAAGTTTCAAATTTCAACTAGAAACTACTTTTGGCCGTGTAGACACCCTAATTTTTACCTCTTACTTAAAAATTATAATATTTAATGGTTTTAGTTGAATGGTATTCTACTGATCAAGTTCTCTTAGTCATAAGATATGTCAAATTGACAGAATCTAACAAATGAGCGAACAATCAGCAAAATAACAATGATACACTTATGGAGAAAAAAAGAAAAAAAAAAAAAAAAAGAAGTCAACTTGAAAACTCATATCAAGGTAAAATGCAAGTAAAATGCACAGACATGTCCAAGGCACCAAACTTATGACTTATACATCAACAAAACAAGTAGAGTTATGAATCAAGAGTTAATTCGATTCAGCTGTCAAGAATAGCTTCTATCGACCCACCTAAAGGACGGTATTGACCAGACTGCCTAGATTAAGCCATAAAGATTCCAAGAAGACATAAAATATCCTAGAACATGTCAAATGAGATGAAAGTATGCTCAAAATAACCAAAATACTACTCCAGAGGTCAACTGGGTCTCGCCGACTCAAAATGGCTCCTACTGACGACAAGGAAGCTATCAACGCATCAAACATAATTTGAGCCTCCAGATGAATTCAAAAGGACTTCAAATTTCATAAGAATATTAAAGATATAATTTGAAATAAACCTCCTAGCTAAGCCAGACCAGATTAAGCATAAAGACATACCTTGAGAACCGAGCCCTAAAAAGTCACCAACGACCCACCATTCACTAAAAACTCTCAAAGGTCAATTTTGCCATCAGAAATGGATTCCTCATACCCAAAAATGGTAGAGTAGCCATCCTGGTGATGTCCCTAAAGGTTGGGAAAAAGGTTTAGGTGGCCTTATCCGTTTTTACCCGTTTTGGAGTTATAATTTTTGAACAGACATAACTTAGTCCTGGAGAATCCAAATTGAACCAAATTTTAACCTAATTGATTTAATTTTCTCTCAGAGCATCCAAAAGGTCTTCAAAAATTCCAAAACCTATCCCAGACTAGCCTAAGCTTGGTGTTGCAAGCTAAAATAGGCTATAAACTTTTAGCAAGTTTTTTTTACCCATAAGCGAAAGCAAAATTGTCCTCCTGCGAAGCCAAGAAGAAATCTCTACCTACAAAGCCAAACATGTTTTTCCACCTCTAACCCCATACAAACATTTTCACCTGTATTTACAGGCAAAAATTATTGCACAAGGGTCTATATGAAGTTTCTCGCAACATCTGCATCAAATTGAACTACCTTAGTTGTGCACTAACTTTCTTCTCTTTACAATAGAAGCAGTCAAAAACAGTATGGTAATTTACATTGATTAACTTAATAAAGCAACTACTACAACCCATATACCAGAGCTATTAATCAATAAAAGCTATTAACATTTTTGCCTTAACCCTATAAATCGTTTCTTGGGACTGTCAAACAAAAAAAAAACAAAAGAATTGAAATGTTATTGTAATATTATGCAATAAATCAACCACCTCAAATATTATAAGTTTGTCATTACCAAATTAGGATCAGTGGGAACATCTTGAAGTTGAACAATTTTATCTTCTTTCAGAGTAGGAGCTTTAATCATGCTAAGTTGATCCAGTCCTAAAAATGTACATGCTCATATGTTGCCTTCATTTTCTATGCACCTATATGAGAAATAATTATCAGCACATGTTATGTGTAGAAGGTAATTAACAGTAATGGATAAAAGGAATAAGTACAACGTCCTGAGTACATGAGCAATAGCAGAAATGGGATTCAAAATAAAGTTGCTTGTAAGGTGTGTAGAAAACAACGTGCCTAATACTGAAATTGGCTCTACATAAATGAGTGTTGTTGAATGAAGGAAACATTACCACCATAAAAAGTCACTGAGTCTAATTCCAATAAGAATTGGAAATGAATCTTGCATTTGTATAAGAGCTACACCTTCGTTGGTGATGAAATGATCTAATAAAGTCATCAGTGTTAGCAAGAATCTACCTTAACATTAAGTAGTTGGAAGTGTAAAAAAAAATGCATCAGTGCGTAATAGACAATTGTATAATATAGATGGCTGGTGTAACAACTTGTAAAAGTCTATTACATTGGCTATGGGTATATTAATAATGACTAGATAGAGGAGGGTATAACACGTATGCAAGGGTTATTGAAAATTTAAATGCCTACTACTGATCAATAACAATGATTTTCTAAGCATTTGATGTTTCTGTTTGTGTGGTAACTATTTTTGGATGCCTCATTTCAACCACAGCTGCTAGAACATCTATAAGAACAATGAGTGATAGGCTTTGTTGGAATTGCCTGAGGTTAAATAGAAGGATAACGGCTAAAGACACTACGAATAGTATCAATTTATGATTGGAGATCGATATGATTGTGGAAATCACTAAATCAAACAAAGTTATAGGATGTTAAATTTGGATCTTCAAGATCATTATCAAGTGGTTGTATCAGTGTGCATTTATGATCCAATGATGTAATGCTTTTTCCAATAAATTTGGCAGATGTATTAGAGATACAATAGCTCTTTAAGATTTGGAAGATATCGTCAAACTTTTTAATTTGAGCCTCGAAAATAGTGGTTTGTACTTGTGTAACTTACAGATACATTTAAGTAAGAGGGAACAATAATTGGAAGAGAAGCAGAGAGAAGTAAAACTGAAATTCTTATTGTTAGGGGTGGTAAAGTCATCCCATACCCATCAACCCGCCCAATTAAACCCATAGTAAATAGGTTTGCTTCCTACTATTTTACTAATTAAGTTGTTATTATGTAATTAAATACCTATTTGTTAATGGGTATAATTGGGTTGTTAGATTGGATCTGTTAAAACACCCAATTGAATTAAAGAAACCAAAACTTCACCCTTACCCCCCCCTTTTTGCTCTGTTCACTAAACCCAACAAAACGTTTGGTCTCAATCGCCATGGGTGCCCATGGAAAAGGAACGTCTTCATGTATGCCAATCACTTATTTACCATCTTGGAGATCCAATTTGTAACATCCTGGAGATCCAATTAGAAGATTGGTTTTTTCCACAAAGGTTTGTTGCGATGGCATGAGAGCAAAAGGAGGAGCAGAGTGAAGGGTTTGATAGACAGAGATGAAGAGCAGTACCTTTTCTATAATTATTAGCTTTGATACGGTTACTGATTATAGTAGCAGCTCCTTTGATACTTGCCATCTTCACTAACCTAATCTCTTGAACTTGATATAGCGAGAATGAACTTTATTGCTACAGTGTCATCGAAATCACCTTAATTACTACATTAATTAATAGTTTCCTACAGATACATTACTTATTTTATATACCGTTATATATATGTATAATAAGTACTTGTCAGTGTTGTAAATTCTGCCAATAGGTTCACCCATATTTATGGTTTTTGGATTTAGTTTTTTCACTGGTAAAGGTACAAGTTTTTGCATTAATTTTAAATTTATTTTTAATTAATAGTGATGATATATATCTCTGTTGGCTGCGTAAAAAAAGAGAGAGAGAACAAAACTTAGCATGTAATTTATTGAAAAAAATTAAATTTTTTTGTTTTTTAAGAAAAAAATAGGTTGGGTCATACGTAAATAGGTTGGATACGGGTTTATGAGTTTGTACTAGCCCGTATCTAACCCACCCATGTCTAACCTAGCTTTTAAATGGGTGGATTTGGATTGCACCCATTTAACCTTCAACCTATTTAAACTCATTGCTAACCTACCCAACCCGCTCATTTTGCCACGCCTAATTGCTGTGATGCAATGTTATCTAGCAGTGGCATAAGCAACACACTGAATAAATAAATACAGAAAATGAAGCTATCAACCACAAAAAAATTTATCACGATAAAAAAATTACAAAAAATGGGAAAAATGAATTAAATTGAGCAATTTTAGAATACACAAAAATTATAGAATGCAAGAATATCATAAATAAATCACAAAAATATAAAGAGATAATGGGAGTAAGCAAGATTTTCTAATACCGAAAATAAGTTGCTCATTGGTTTATAAATAGCAATAGAGATAGTGAACAATCAAAGAAGAAAAAACAATAGAATGTAAATAACAAGTGAACTTTATTGAATTTTATTATCAAACATAGCTATGGATAACTTAAGCTTCACCAAGAATGAACTTTTAGTATCTCAATGGGCTAGAATCTGCTTTTTAGGGTTGCCATTTCTCTAAGACACCTTGTCAAACTTATTGTATTAGCTATCAGTGTCAAATTAGCATTCATCCTAGTAAAGAAAAATTATTTAGATAATTGACAAATTACATAGAAGTAAGATTGCTAATTACCAAAACTTCACCAAAAGATGGACAAAACTACCAAAAATACAAAAAAAAAAAAAAAAAAAACAGAGTCAAAAGTAATCAACACTGTACTAATGTTGAGAGCTCTTGATAGACAACATTTTTTTATTTAATTAACATCCCTATTTGAGCTGTCGGGTAATTCAATTAGTACTTTCATAGTTGATGCATTGGTTGCTCAAGAGAGGGTAACATATAATTGGCCATGCAAAAAAACCTGGTTGCTGCAAGTAAACGCCTACCTTATTCAAAGTTTGACCTCAAAACTTATTTATCGTCAGTACAAAACATGATTTTGTTGGAAATTGTGTTCTAGTAAAGTGGACAAGGTACTTTTATGTTCAATGAGCTGTAATGGAATCTAAGGAATAAGCACAAAGTTTCGTTTATAAGCACCAATAACTATCTTAACACATATGATGTGATCCTCAAAGTTGGCACACTAATTGAGTTCCATTACATAGGCCTTGTGGGGGATCAATGTTTCATAAAAGAATGATTGAACAATCCTTTTTCAAAGACTAATTATAAGGAGGGAGACCACTTGGGGAGAAAGAATTTAGAAAATCCTTATATTGAACTTGGTCTAGAGGGTCTATAATTTTGTCAATGCTTACATATTCTCTTACAGTGCCTAGGAGTATATTTATTAGTGACATGTTAATTTCTTTAACATAAGTGGTCTTTGGAGTTAGCATAACAGAATTGATCATTGACACAACATTCTTTGAGTATTCTTCCATGTTTGGAAAGATAGATCAATCAATTTTTGCAATGGGGTTCCTTTATCTTCTACTTTTGAATATGGAGTTAGCATAAATGTAGGGAGTTTTATATTATTGCCATCTTGAACAAATTCTGTTGTATTCATAATTCTAAGTAAGAACTCAAGAAAGTAGGATCAATTATGGCATGCATATTTTGAGTAACCTTAATTTTTTCAAGAGATTTACAAATAGTAGAGTTAACAATGCTTGCATCAATGGAATCAAACTTAGTTCTTTTCAGACGATGCAGTTGCTAGGGCCATGAAGCCCTTTGACCTAAATGCAATAAAAAAGTTTTACTGTACCTCCTGGCCTATCTATGAAAAAACTCTCTGGTTTTCTTAATAACACTCTATTATGGCCTATCTATCAAATGCAACACGTTATTCTAAGGACAACAATGCAATTGAATTAATGTCAACATCAGAAATGACAATACTTAATTCTTATTTAATTTCTCTTAGCATTTTACTATCAACTAATAGTATTTCACTAGAGCACAAGTTGAAATGTCTAATATCATTCTATAGCCTACAATGTTTTTTTGTATCTCAATTGGTGAATCAATGGCTACTTTTGCATAATCATTAGACATATGTCGGTGGAATTTCTCCCACAACTGTCTAGAATTATTAGGAACACAGTGGACAAGAACTACTACAAAAAAAAACCTCCTCAATGTAATAGGCATTTGATACGCAACTATCTTTTCCAAACACTGTTCAAGGCTATTGTCTAACTTTAGAAGTCTAGCAAGAAAAGTAGTCTCTCTAAATGTTTTAGTTGTTACTCCATTTATAGTTTGCAACCCTTAAAATAAAATTGGTCCTCTAATATTATTCAACAACAACCTCAAGTAATATTTATCTCCTTGGGATGAATGAGCTGTTACAATTCTTCTTATAACCCTCTTAATTTTACGCTCTTTCCATATCTTTGTAATGTTGAGATTAAATAAAGTGTTCTGGAAATTCTCTGTATAAATATAACTATGTCTTTACCTTCTCATTCGAAGCATTCATGCAGAAGAATTCTATTAACATTATTTTTTAGCGTACATCTTCTTTTAATATCAAGTTCAAATCCTCATCTTTCCTAAATGTCACAAACTATTGATTTTCTAGGTGAACTTAAGCTAAATAACTGGTACAAAGCACATGCATAAATTCTTCAAATTTCCTTGGATAGAGATATCCACCGAGATGATTGAAATTGTTCAATTTCATCTATTTGAAAAAAATCATAGTGATTCTTAGCAATATAATATGTAACTTTTATATACAAATACTTAACAACTTTTATTGTTAAGCAGACCCTTATGAACTTTTCGAATCAAACCAATCAAGCAGACAGTAAAGATCAAAACGCTAGAGAATCAATGAAAGAAACCCTATCATAGGAAAAAAAACCTCAAAAACTAATTCCACGATATAACTAGGTTACAAGACTCTACTAGAACTCACTATGAATCATTCACACAAATCCTTTTGTCGCTCTTGCTCAATTACACGATAAACCTAGACCAAGTAGACTTTGAGTCACATAGAAAGTAAATAGACAAAGAACAAAAGAAAAACAAGAGAAAGATCATTAAGCTCACAAAGTAAATATCTCTCTCAAAAGACTCTATAATATACCCTCTTAGTGGTTTTTGTACATTAAGCTTGGGTGCATATATATAGACTTCCAAAATAATATTCCAACCAGGACTCAAATACAAACATATTTTTTTCAAAATAGAAACAAAATCTTCAAAATATTTTTAGAATCATTGTTAGAGTGATCTCTCGAGCTCCTAATGCCTTGCTTGCAAAGATACCTTGACCCCTCGGGTTGCCTATGCCTAGCATGCGGGGTCTATTGGAATTCTGTGGAATTGCTTAAATAATTTCAGTCTGTGTAGAATTTGACTTGTTTCCAACTTTGATTTGGATTGCATTTTATCCCTTTGGTAACTTTGTAAATTCTTTGGACCTTGAATTATCTTTTTCTTTTCAAACTAGGAAATAAATATATTTGTAATATTTAATTTCAATTTTGTATGGATTTTCCATCATTAAACCTTATACTCTACATTAATATGGTAGTCATACTGTGCTAATGAATATAGGTGGTAGAAATAACCCAATGGTTACCCAAACTTTTTCCTCAAACCCGAGTCATTCTTCCATCATTTCGACACTTGTAAATAGGGTATGAATCTTCATAATACCGAGTTTCAAGTTCAAAAAATTTTGGATAACAATTTTTGCAACACCCTATTTTAATATAGATGTTCTTAGGGTTCAATTTACCACATAGTCCATGTATCATATGTTTAATGACCATGAAAAGCAGATGGATATTTTCCATTTTATTAAGGAGATCGGCACAAACAATTGAGTTATAACTCTTAGGGGATAACAATTTGTATTAGCTCTCTAAGAGAACCAGTAATTGCATATGAGGTAATCCTCTTTTTTGAAACTCTATCACATATACAAATGCCACTATATGTTTCCAAAAAAAATTTCTTTCTCACATCATCAATCAATTGTTTCATATTAGTCCTAAAAACACGAGCTATCAGATCTGACGCCTTTGTTAGGTTCCAGTTCTACTTTAATTTCAACCTATCACGGATTATGTCATTGTAAAAAATAAATCAAGTTTCACAAAACTCTGCACTAATGTCATTGCATCAACGTGACATTTACGGAGATCTCTAGGTCCACCAATGAATAACAGAGGGGTATGATTCGATGGCCAACTTTGGTGCCCTGTTCTTAACTTATGTAAACACTATCTGTAATACCCAAGTATAGATCAGCCCCGAACTTGATTCTGATTATTCTAGAAGAATTGGAGTCTGGAGGTTTCAATTTTGACATACATATCAACATAGAATTGCTGGAGTAAACGACCTGAACACATTAAAATAGACTTATCATTAAGCCTTATTTGAAACTTGTAACGATAGCATTCACAATAAGAGACAATTCCCGTTGATGAGTAAGTGTCTTCCATCACTGATAAAGAAAGGACATAAAAAGATGTGTTCAATAAGAAACTACAAAAAACTTAAAACACAAAAATATCAATATCATATAATTGCTTGATACCTTTCTTTCCTTGTTTAAGTAAATTGGAAGCTTTATTCATGTGAGAAGGAGAAATGACAAACTGTCGAAGGCAAGAAACTTAACTGGTATTTTTTTAGGACATTCTTTATGTCGTAATACCATCCAGTCTCACAATAAGAAAATAATAACAAATATTGTAGAGGATCATAGCGACCAAAGTAATAATGCACCCTCTCACATTGACTAGATTTCAATTGAATAATAATATCTCATTCTCGAAGGTTGTTTTTGTTATGATTTTAAGATAAATTGCAACAAGCTGTGATACTAAAGAAGTATGATAGACTCGTTGATCTGAACCAGCATGACATCTAATGATCAGTGAATGAGACTCTACGAAATCTACGTTAATGAGGCTCCTATAGAACACTGAATGCAGATTCAAATGTAGTACCTTCATCAGCTTATCGACAATGGTAGCTTTTAGTTTTTAGACAATTTGATTCTATTTGCAACCTCATAATCAGTATCATAAAAGTAGAGCTACAAATAAGAAAGTTTGCTTATAATATTGACAAGGTCATTAATATAGTGGTAAACTTGACCTTGGATCCTAAATAATTAAATTCCTTGGTTTCCTTGATAAAGATCCTTATCATACTTAAAGCAAAATGACGTAAAAGCAAAAGAACTATTATATGTTTGAATATACAATCAAAATTCCATTACTTCTTAAAAATTATCCATGAAAAGTATTATATGCTCTTATGGACAATCAAAAGTCATAAGGTAAATCTATTCGGTCATGCAAAAGAAGCCAGTTGGCTGAAGTTAGAATTTTTTTGCACTATACCACTTGCAAGACTATTGTTTCAGAAGAATTGACGATATTTTTGTTGGGGAATGTAAAAAAACACAAGATCATGACTGTAGTGTATACAAATAATGCCAAAACAATTTACCGATCTAATCTACAAGTATAAGATCATCCTTTCGAGATCTCTTTGGTTTGATCTCTTTGGTTTGATCTCAGAAAATCCAAACTTTAAGCACTAGATGACTTTGATTCCACTACTAAATCTCAACATTCCGCTTTCGGCCGTATTCCCAAAAATATCTTCTTTGTCTCTCACAAGATGGTGGAATCTCTAGCAGTCTCTACGGTTTCTTATTTTTCTTTTCAAAAAGTGCTAACCCTAGTTGCCAACAGAGATGGTATTTATAAGGCCACAACAGGAACCAATAGGCAAATATGAAAAGATTTCCTACATAATCAAATCTCCTAATCCTACCTGGATTATGATTTAATTACGTAAATTATAATCCATTCCACTAAAGAATTATAATTGCACTCCTAATCATATTTGAAATAATATTTTCAAGCCTTTAATATTAAATACTTATTATCTTTCCATGTTAAGATTTCAGATATCCACTAATTAAATTTAATTACTGACAATTTAATTTAATTGATTTCTTATTTTCGTTGAGACCTTTCCACTTTAACTTATTTGATGTATCAAATTTGAAATCTACTTACAAGATTTGATACAGTTAAAACTTATAAACTTCCTCAAGAGGATATCATCAATCAAATTTATTAGGATATGGATTCCTTCAACTATTAATAGTCACCATATATATAATGTCATTGCCCAACTTACTGAGTTTATTGACTCGTAAATAATCTCACTCTTTGTGTAATCAAAGCAACAATAACCATATACATGTATCTAAAATCAGAATTTGGATTAAGAGCATAAATAATCATAATAAGTATGAGGTTTAAATTATTTTATGAAGTCAATACAAAATAATTATCTCAACTAGGTCTAGTTCAACACACATAAAGTGTACTAGTACAAACAGTTGGAATTAAACCATTTCCCATTGTCAAGACAGACTTACTAAAAATTTATGCTACAATTCCACTGATGGTGTATCCAATTCTATCTAAAACGATGAACAATAGACTTATATACAAAAAGAATCGATGAATATTAGACACATGCACATAAAATAATTGGCATTCCTTAATCAAAAGGAATTCTCATTAAAATGAAATATAAAATAATGTGAAGCATGTCTTTTAGTTTATATCTCTATAAATCTCCCACTTAGACTCAAAGCTATGTTTGTATACATCTAACTCCCATGCCCTCTACATGTCTATCAAAAACTTTTTTAGAAGTTAAACACTTTGTAAAAAGGTCTGTCATGTTGTCTTCAGATGCAATCTTAGTCACCAACACTTCACCTCGCTGTACAATGTCTCGTATCAGGTGATAATTACGCTCAATATGTTTTGCCTTCTTATGGGTCCTCGATCCATTTGAATTAGCAACTAATCCAGTATTATCATAATAAAGTGTAATAGGTAATTACAATGAAGGTACCACACCAAGATCCAAAAGAAAACTCCTAAGCTAAATAACCTCTTTTGTAGCCTCAGATGCAGCTACATACTCAGCCTCCATGGTGGAATTAGCAACACAAGTTTGCTTCACACTCCTCCAACTAATGGCTCTACCACCTAGGGTGAACACATATCCCGAGGTTGATTTCCTAGATTCATTATCTGATTGGAAGTGTGAATCCGTATATCTTATAGGCACAAAACTATCTGCCTGATAAACCAATATATAATCGTTAGTTCTTTTCAGGTACTTAATTATATGTTTTACTAAAGTCTAATGCTCTTACCCAGGGTTAGACTGAAATTTGCTAAACATGCCACCGGCAAAACGGATATCAGGTCTAGTACATAGCATAGCATACATGAGGCATCCTACTACAGAAGCATAAGGAACTGCCTTTATGCTTTCTATCGCTTCAAGTGTCTTAGGACATTGATCCTTAGATAGAGAAATTCCATGCTTGAAAGGAAGAAACCCTTTCTTGGAATTATGCATACTAAATCGGGTGAGAATTTTTTCAATATAAGTGGCATAAGATAAGCATGTCATCCTTTGCTTGCGATCTCTTAAAAGCTTGATCCATAGGAGGTGACTTGCTTCTCCCAAATTCTTTATGTCAAACTGTCTAAATAACCATACCTTAACTGAAGATAACATTCCCACATCATTTCCAATGAGTAAGATGTCATCCACATATAGCACCAAGAATACCAAAGCTTTTGCATCATGCTTCTTGTGCACACAGGACTCATCAGGATTTTGATCAAAACCATAAGATTTAATAGCTTGATCAAAACGACTATTCCAGGATCTAGACACCTGCTTAAGCCCATAAATGGACCTCTTAAGCTTACACACCAAGTGCTCTTGGCCCTTCGCTATAAAACCATTTGAGTGCATCTATATTAAGACTTCCATTAAAGAAAGCTGTCTTGACATCCATTTACCAAATTTCATAATCAAAATGAGCTGTAATGGATAAGAGAATTCAGATAGACTTAAGCATAGCTACTGGCAAAAAAGCATCCTCATAATCGATCCCTTCTTTCTGAGTAAGACCTTTTACAACTAGCTTAGCCTTCAAGGTTTCCACTTTCCCATCAACTCCTTTCTTCTTCTTATAGATCCACTTACATCCGATAGGTTTTGCCCCTTTGGGTGGTTCTACAAGATCCCATACCTGATTAAAGTACATAGACTCTATTTCTGACTTATAGCATTTTGCCAAAGAACTATGTCTTTATCCTGAAGTGCTTCGTTGTAGTTACTGGGTTCAGTATCCAGTTTAAGAGAGATTCTGTCATATGACTCTCCAAGGAACATATACCGATCAATTGGGCGTACAATCTTCCCACTACGACGAGGCACAACCTGTAATTGTGTACTAGTAGCAACACGATTTGTTGACTCTAATCCTTGTGCACCATCAACTTCCACTGGTTGTGAAACCGATGCATAAATGGTATCTGTTTGTACCTGTTCAGGGTTAGTCCGAGTCCCAGTGCTTCTCCTAATACGAAGAGATAACAGAAAGTTAGGGAACTCATTTTCTTGTTGTGTTTCTTCATGTACTATTGGTATTAAAGGAGCTGGTCTAGTTTTATTGCCTCTCAACTCATCTAGAGCAATTTTACTTCTGGGCTTGTGATCCATAATATAGTCCTCCTCTAAGAATCGGGCATTGGTTTTAACAATGACCTTCTGATCCTTAGGACATTAAAACAAACCACCTTTCGTTCCTTTAGGATATCCAACAAAGAAACACACGTTTATCCTTGATTCCAACTTATCTGGTTTCCCTTTTAGTACATGTGCTGGATAACCCAAACCCAAACATGTCTTAGACTAGGTTTGCACCCAGTCTAAAGTTCTGTGGGTGTCTTCGGTACTAACCTAGATGGCACCAAGTTGAGAACGATAGAGATATAGACTAAAAGACATACTTTATGTTATGTTTTTATATATTTTAATGAGAATTTCTTTTGAGCAATGA
>QLOD02039148.1:0-27496 GCA_003260245.2 Sideroxylon spinosum | reverse complement strand
TATATCCAAAGGAAGAGGGAATTAAAATCCCTTATATCTCAATTTCAGAGGTACATTTCCAAACAAATTGGTAGTTGCAAGAATGTGCAGTTTGTGATATCGAAAATTTAGAAAGGATTACAATGCACGAATAAATATCGCCAACAAATATCCCCAACTAAATCCCTCCCCCTCTTTCAACACAAAAACATATTTCATTTTGAATTTAAAAAAAAGCGTGGTATAGATTTTTTCTAATCAACAAAACAAAAGTGGTAGCTGACCTTGTGTCAAAACCATCTATGTATCTCATACTTGTCTATGTCATAAACAACCAACACTCTTGTCCCACGTGTATTGTGCTTATCCATTTCCTAATCCCTTAAAACTTTTTGAACAATTAGTGACTTATGATCATATCAAAACCATGGTTCCATGAAGTCAGGTTTAAGTCTTCTCATCGTATTTGTTCCCGTTTATTCTCTGTGCACTCTATTTTGTTTTGGTTAATGCACCATTTCATTTAATTTATCGAACTCTACTCCACATGCAAAATGAGATTCCACAAGAGTGTTTGTATGCATTGTTGCGCCAAACTACTAACAACTACTAGCACAATTGGTGACTTAACATGCTCAAAATGTGTAAACAATAGATATTAATACAATTAGACACGTTCAATAAAATACAAAAATGCCCTTGTGCTAAAAAGTTTACGACAACAAATAACATTTCTATTCTTTTGTCCCACCTTACTCAGTATCATGAGGAATTTCACAAAGTACCTTGCTGCCAGTAATAAGTAATTGTTTAAAGAAAGACTAATGTATTTCATAATCGGTTGCTTTAGAACCACGCAAACTTTACATAAACAATAACTGAAATAGTGTTAACCTTGATATACAATGGGTTTAGGATATTTCTACAAACGACACGCATATATATACAGGTTCACATAAGAAATTCCAAAGCCATGTGAGGTATTCATTGAAAGCAATTTGATTATGTATGTTAAACATAAGAAATGCATGTGAGTTAAGAAACACAGACAAGTTTTGACATAGCATTCATGTTCGTGTCCATAAGGATGTACCGGAAACTCCCCTTTTGGATGCCTGCATTCATCTCTTTAACACACAAAACACATTAAAAGTTAGAAAAATTGAATAAAGAAATAAGAACAAAATGGATATTTTCTCTAACTATAAAATTTTAATAGAGCTTTCTAAAATATATATGTCAGAATTTTTCGTTCACACTTCTACTCCGCCAAATTGATTTCTATTGTAACAATGCATATGTAATATAAAAACATGAACAAATGGTTACTATCCTAATGTGTCTATATTTAAATATATATTTGGTGCACCATTCTTGTGTTGTGTCTATTTGTTTTTATATTTTCATGTGAGCAACCCATAATATTTTGTACTCATGATGAACCTTAACAATATATACCCAACGACAACTAACTACAAACTTATCAGGAGGAAGAGAAATAAGTTCCCAAGTATCATTAGCTGGAAGGACAGACATCTCATCTTTCATAGCAGAATGCCATCCATGGTGAGAAAGTGCTTTAGAGATAGTTTTAGAAAAAAAAAAACAGAGTGTAAAGATGTAACAAATGAACGATAAGAGGTTGATAATACATCATAAGATACAAAATGAGAAATAAGATAAGAAGTGCAAGAACGCATATTTTTCCATCAAGATTAGGTATTCCAGCATTGTTTGTAGTTGAATAATTGGGACTCCAGTTTTCTTTGAAAGAATGCCAACTCAAGTCTGAGATTCCCAACCACGTGAAGCATTGCCAGGGAATTTTGTGAATCCTTACCATCTTTCCAGCAATTGATGGATTCTATTTGTGCATGATACAAAATTGTTAAGACATCACTTGATTGTCATCTTTTTAAAGTATAATTTTAAACAATATCAAAGAATTTTTTACGGTTAACGACATTTTCTTTGGGTCCGAAGCAACTGGAAACCTCAAAGTACATTAGGCAGAGTACAGGTGAAAAAATGCACAATGCAAAAGAAGCTTCAAAATGGTTGAGTAATCGTCATCTACATTTAGCCAAATCAGTTGGCTACTACGAGAAGAAAAAAAAAAACTCTGACAAATTGAACTGGCATTTTAAAAAGAAATTGGGAGGAGACTATGAAAAAGAAACAGACCAATTTTGAGGGGCCACTTTTTCTTAGAAGTAAAATAAAAATAGATCTTATCTGAAAAGAATAAAAGTTAACAACATTTATATCACCTAAAACTTCTTTAGCTTTCGACATTTACAAATCTACACACTAATATGCATGATCCAAGTGAATCTTGAAGCAGGAGTTTCTCCCTACCCCACCTACACCAAAAGTATGAGTGGCTTGATCTTGTGTTAATGCAATATAGGCCATCAGACATGGTATCATATTTATGGTTTAGAAAGCAGGAACACAAAAAAGAAAATGAAAAAATGGACAATTAAAGTTAGAAAACACACTCACTTACTGGACGATCCTTTCTTGTAGTAGCAATCCCAACAAATATACTTTCACACCACCAAATTGATCACCAGATTGAGAGAGAGTAAAACGGGTACAAGAAAGCCAAGTGCAACCTAATTGATCACTTCCACACCACCAAACATAATAGAACATAAAAACGATTGTTACAACAATCCAATAAATGTGCAGGTCAAGCAAACTTGGACTTAAAATAGGCTCTGCAACGTCTGTGCCATTAACTTTCGGAACAGTTTCTACATGAATAAAATCGGGTTGGAAATTCAAGTTCAGACACACAAGAGTAAATAATGATCCAATTATTATGCACAACTACCAGTAACCAATGCCATTCCTGATAAGATAAACCTAAAATGACGTATAGAACACGAGAGTCAGAAACATCAAAAGTTGACATGTCATAGGCTGTAACAAGAGGACTATCACAGGGACAAAAAGGGTCTTTAGACAAGAAAAGAAATATACTACTACGACCACTCCTGTCAAGAACTAAAATCGATCCATAGATAGGAATTCTGCTGCAACTCTCACGGTACTTCCCGAAGTTGTTGAGTGAACAAATGCCAAAGTACATAAAAAGAACACACAGAACAAGCAGATTTCAAAAGGTCCACAGGGTCATTATCAAGACAAATGTAACAAGAATCAGTTAATGTTGCAATGAAGAATTGAATGTCATCTCCTAAATTTTTGAAGATATCACCTCTGAAAATCCCAACACATAATTGGAGGGAAAATAAAATAAAATAAAAACAAAAGAAAAGACGATGACAAAAATTATAGGACACTACAATTAAATCTTGTGCAAAATTAAGAGCAATAATGGTTAGCCATATCATACACTTCATCAACCTTGATCGGAAAAAAAATCCATGCCATGATAAATGAGATCACAAAATATACTGAGAGCACCAGCAACTGCATTCCCTAGAAAAAAGCATAAGCCAATGCTAACTCCAACCTTTTGGAGGCAAAGCTCGATCAAGAAGATAATAAGGTCCCCACCCTATATGTGTGGTAGAAAGACGAAGAAAATTAATACAATTCCATTGTTTAAATATATAACAAGAACAAATTAACTTTAGCGTTAGCCCACAGAGAGGGGAGGGGGGAACAGACTCAAATAATGATATGGAAATAGATAGCAAAAACTCATTTGTGTAGATGTCCAAGTATATCAGCAACAAAGAGAGAAAGGGCGAAGAAGATTTCAAACAAGAAGAGCTCTAGCAACAGGAATCGGCTTCTAGGCCAATCCATGACTACTTCGTTAAACTAAACCAAAATTCTAAAAACCACCTTCTAGGTAGTATCAACCATCATAATAGTCACAGTTGTACAACAGTGTCAGGACTCAAAATTATCAGCAACGGGAAATGGTAATCAGAGACCAAAGTTGTAAATTTTTCAAATGCTAGCAAATGCCTAAAACTCATTGATAAACATTTTTTTAACCTTGTTTACCTCAATTTAAATGTTCGTAATGATTTCTAATCAAAAGTTCTGCAGTTTAAAACATTTTAAAGATCCAAAGTTAAATCCTTTCATGTAGAAAGGAATTTTTAACCATCTATTATTATTAGATTTGCAGCTAAAATAGATAATGAACGATAATATAGCAAACATAATTGCATAAATTATTTATTGGTACCTGAAAATGCAAATATAACTATGAAAATAATATGGAAACTCTATTGAATAAATTACTTTATATATCTAAATAGAAGATTAGATGATCTTTAACTTTTGTCAAGCAGTCATTTTTTTGTGCATACAATTGTGTTAGCAACTATATCAGACGAGACATTTTGTATTTGCACCATACTATGAAGCACAGATACGAGAACGGATACAGATACAGTAATTTTTAAAAATTAAGGATATAGGTACGGTGAAGATATGGCAAAAAAATAAAATAAAATATATATTTTATTTAAAATATTTTGGAAGATAGCATCTATATACTATCAAACATTATATAAAGAATAATTATATAACATGAAAAATACCATTCAATCCATAAATTAACATCGTTCATACTTAAAACTACCAACATCATTCATAAACAAAACACAAATATAAAATACCTTTTTCTTTGTGCGTCTTAGTAATAACAAAACCAAAGAAGAAGTATTAAGTTATATTTTAATTAATTACAGTTTGAACCCTATTAAAATTTATCATATTTATTTTTCCCTCAAAAAAAGTTTTAAATATTACATTTAGACCCCTACGGTATCCTAAAAGTATCATACCCGTATCCCATTTGTATTCTTACCGTATCCTATGCAAAATTTAAAAATAAAAAATTAGGATACTCCATCCAATATGTATCCGGCCGCATCAAAGCCATATCCATATCTCCAGAGTATCTGATACGAGTGCGACACCTAATTTGAAGCATCCGTGCTTCATAGATACCGTATCTATATGATTATATCACTATATAACCAGATCAACCTATATTTTCTATATTATATTTCTTTACCACTATCAAATTACCCGTATCGACACACATCAGCAACCAAAAAAAAAAAATTGTACTCTTATCGAAAGCCTCAAAATTCATATGTATGGAACAATATTCAAACGATGTCCCTTATCATGTTGCTATGCAAAATCTACCAAAATTATCACTTTCAAAAGAGACTTTATCATTAATCACAAAAAATAAAATATAATTCTTAGGAAAACTCCCTTATAATTTGGTGTTTTATTCCAAAATACGATAATATTCCAAAATCCCTTAATAGTAAACCTAGCAACTAACAAGAAGAAATGAAATCTATCCAATTTAACCTTCCCTTGTGGGTAACAAACATAACCATAAAAGCAGCTCATATGGAAAAGTTCCTATAAGATGTGTTTTCATTTCCAGTATTGATTCGAACACAAGACCTCCACTAATTTGAAACACAACTAATTATTAGTGCTGGAAGAAATAGACTTCCATTTCTTGCATGAAGAGCCAAAATATTCAGCCTAAATATGTAGACAGACAAGAAAAATTGATAGTACAACCAAAAACCAACAATATTGATTCCAACACAAGACCTCCACTAATCTGAAACACAACTAATTATTAGTGCAGGAAGAAATAGACTTCCATTTCTTACATGAAGAGCCAAAATATTCAACCTAAATATGTAGACAGGCAAGAAAAATTGTTAGTACAACCAAAGACGAACATCTATCATACCTTCATTGCAGCATTAGTTGCAATGGCACTCAATGAAATTGGAGTCAAGAAAGTACACATGCCACAGAAGGCGACTAGCAATAATGATTCACCAATTCCAGGCATACCAACAATCCTGTAATTTTCACAAAAACAGAAAAGCAAATAGTTCAAACTGTCCAGTTAATCTACCCATCCCCTGTCCTCTCAAAAAAAAAAAAAATGAGGAAATTAAGGACATCAAAGTCTAGTCATGGCTACCAGAACACAAAGACAAAAGGATTTAAAATAAGTAAAATTTATCAAAAATACTAGATTCTATTTGTTGTAAACAAAACTAGAATTTCAACTAGTAAAAGGGATGGACCATAAAATTTGAAGTATTTTGAACATATCCACTCAACCTAATCCTAGTGACTTTCACCTACATATCAATTTGTATTAAATAGTATGGACCTCTCTTCCCTCACCATACCTGTGTTGACCAGATATGAGAAGCACCATAATATGGGATAGGCTTCCAACCTTTTTGCCAAACAAGATGCTCGGATCATCAATTATTAAATAGTATAAAAAAGATCTCCCTTTATTTACTTTCCATAAGTACTCCTTTACTTTTTCATCTTTTATGTACAACTTTTTACAAGTTTCCTTTTACTAGATCAGCCTTTCTTTGATAATTAAATTCAATAAATAAAAGTACGCTACAATTCAATTGGGCTTCATTGGGCTAGGAGCTACAATATGTCACAAGATTTTTAGTTTTATTTTATAATTTCTATTATGAAAGGGCACCTAATAATCAATCTAAATACGCAATAAAAGAAAAAATAAATAAATAAAAAATGTATGGTACTAGATTAAAATCAAAATTCAATAAGTTATTGTTTAACATTAGCTTGTAAGGTCATCCTATTTACCTTGTATGGTCCATGATCATCCTACATACCTTGTATGGTCCATCTACTTGAATTTCAGTTAAACGTTCAGTATGTGTCATATACATTTTATTAATAGGACCTCTGAATGTCTGCAAGAAATAATAGTTAGAAGCATAATGCATCAAAAAATCATTACCATTACAAAATGTATCGTAAGAAAAGAAAAGACTAGATAATGCATATAGAGGAGAATAATAAATTCAGAAAAGAAAGTTAATTTTCACCCAACCATTTGCATACTGGTCATTTGTATTGTTCCTTGCAACATCAATATTAAGCATAACACAAGAATTAAGTTGTCAGTCTTTGAAATATATGCTGCCAAGAAAAAAAAAAAAAAAAAGAACTTAGTATCCTGACTTATATACCATTCAAAGCAAACCAATGGTTAATTTCTTCAAAATCAAAGTGATACCTAAGATGATACCTTGGAAATATTGTATTGCATTATTGATAAATAGCAAGAAATTTACAACAAAAAGATAGAAAAATAATATAAACATTAGAACTTATGATATACAATGGATTAACTAGTAATGTGAAATGGTAATGGAAAAGGTACACTTTGTTTTGAATGTATATTTCTCTGGAAATGATCCAGGTAAGCACACTAGGTAATACGTGTCTAATTCAAGTGGTCTTCCGATTTTCTCAATTAGTAAAAAAGCATTCTGAATGATCCAATATATGTAACTACACCTATCATTTCCATAAAGTACCATCTTGCACCCCTGGAATGAAACCATGTGGAAGATATATTTTCATATAACAAAGCATAATAGGGAACCAAAATCATACGCAAGATATATTTTCATATAACAAAGCATTATTGGAAACCAAAATCATATGCAAAATCACGAAACTAGAAAATAATATGACTAATTTTCATATCGCATATCCATAGAAGGAATTCAAAACACGCTTGTGAGCCAATTGTAAAGAATCATAAAGAACAAACATATCCTGTAAACATTACAAGCAAGGTTATTTCATTAGAGACTAAAGAGGGGTTTAGAAACCATCACAAATTCGCTAAATTAAATGTTTAAGGTGAAGAAAATAGAAGCAAGAGAGCTTGAGCAATCAAACTTGTGCTTCTTGAATCTTTATAGAATTTCCACTAGCCTTTACTTTTGGTAAATTTTCCTTCCAAACCTTTTGAGTCCTTTGTTCAAATTCGAAAATTAGATAGTACTACAATTCAATCTTTAAACAACACAGAATAGTTGGACCAAACCTTGCGACTTTGAGTTTCAAATTAATAAGAGCCTTTTTTCATGTCATTTGCACATGGCCTATCTTTCATGTTCGATAAAATTAAGAAAAGTCAATTTGTCATGGATTACATCAACAAATGTTGTGTCAGCTTATAACATTACGGAGATTTGTCCTATCATAGTAAACATTTAATAGGCTAACCACATAGAAAAATATCTTATCCTCCTAAACTTTTTTTGTCATTGTATTCTCATATAAAAAGAGAAATGTAGAATTAGCGCAATTTGAAGAGCATTTCCTTTCAATGAAATCGACTTGAGAATGAATTATTGATTTACAGTTGCACTAGCAAGTGAACAAGACACCCCACTCTAAGCAATTAGACTTACCAAATAAATGACCAAAGTTGAGAAAAACCGAAGCCAAAAGTGAGAGAAGGAGATATATGATTTTTATAAGTAAACATACATATTAGGAGAGAAGGAGATATACCTTCCTGATGATGAAAAAGATGTCAGTCCAACGAGTAGTGAAAACCTTTTATTTTCAAGAAAACTTGATGCCTTGATAAAAAATGGTCCTATTGCATGTGTTTGAGGACCCTTCATACATAGAGAATCACAAATTGTATTCATAAAATCTAAAAAAAGATTGCAGTGAATAAGTTCGTAACCAACACAATATTATCTAACTGGGATTTTCATTTATCCATATGGTATGTAACATGCAAAAATTTCTTCAACACAAAGACCATTTCAAAGTCTCAGACATTTCCATAATAGGTAAACATTTTATAATAATCTAATTTTTCAAGTAATTCCTGAAATGATAAAATATAACCAATATACCAGGAAATTACAACATGCCACAACTTTCAAAAAAACAAAAAAAGGAAAAAAAAAAAAAACTACTGGCTAAAAACCATCATTTTACCCATTTCACCTTCAACAAACATTAATGTGTCAATTCAAAAATAATGAGATTCGAAAACGTTTCCACATTAACAAAAGTTGGAGGATATTAAAGATAAATGACAATAAATAACATGCCATTCAACTAAGCTAACAAGACTAGTTATAAATTAAATTGATTTCAATAGGTTAACATCCAAAATTTACAAAACTAGAACGATATGTTGTTACCTTTCATATAAACAAACTTTGAGCAATGATAAGAAAACTTTGAGTAGTCGCATCTAGTAAAACTCACACGCCCCTCATAACCAATTGGTTTTAGTATGGCATCTACGTAGATGAAAAAATAGTTGAAATTAAATTTTTATATAAACTATGTTTTCTATATAAGAAAGTAGTGAGGCAAAGCTCCTCATTAGGTTAAAATAATTTCCTACTCGAGTATTTTCAGAAGTGCATGCAAAAAAATATACACAGAGATGTGATTGCATGCATATATATATGTGTATTTGTGTGCACATTTGTGCTTGGGCATGGAAGATAATATTAAAGCAATCATTGTGTTACCTGGAATTCTCAATTCATTAATACAACCATCAAAAGATGGGAGCAAAGCCATCTCTATTGCTTCGCTTAGGTAACTGTTTCTCAGGTCAACATAATAAAATTACAAGGTAATGAGCTAATATATTGAAAAGTAATAACATTATCTAATATTTCAATCAAATCAAACTAACATACTTCTGTAAATGTGCTTCCTAGTACACCTAATGCCAATCATTTCAGTTTATTGTATGCTTCTACACCACTTTTTAAGAAAACAATTTTCTGCATTGCCATGCCAAGCCAACGTGACTCATATAACATTTTCCACACTATCTCAAAGTTCAAATATCTTCGTACGGTAATTAAGAGGGGATGGATATACAAAAACAAATAGGAGAGCAACTACTTACAATTGCTCTTACAATTTTTGTAGGCCCATTGAAGGTAAGTGGATCAACAAGTTATCAAACAAATCTGAAAGAAAAAGGTGACCTCCTGCAACCAAATTTACATAAAAAAATAAATAAATTGAAAAATTGTGTGTGCATGCACTTGAGCATGGAAGATTAAAACAGTTGCCTAAGGCCAATGAACATGCATTAGGAAGACAAACAAAATTTTTGAGAACAAATACCATATTAAAGCAATCATTGTGTTACCTAGAATTCTCCTTTCATTAGTACAACCATCAAAAGATGCGAGCAAAGCCATCTTTGTTGCTTTGTCTAGGCAATAGTTTCTCAAGTCAATGTGCTTTGGCATACCTCTGTAAATGTGCTTCCCAATACACCCATTGCTAGTCATATGTCAGTTTATCCTCTTGTACACGTCGTTCAAAAAACAATACACTATCTCAAAGTTCAAATATCTTCGCACGGTAATTAAGAGGGGATGGATATACAAAAACAAATAGGAAGGCAACTACTCACATTGCCCTTACAATTTTTGTAGGCCCAATGGAAGTAAATGGGTCAACGAGTTATCAAACAAATCCGAAGGAAAAAGGTGACCTCCTGCAACCAAATTTAAATAAAAAAATAAATAAATTAAAAAATTGTGTGTGCATGCACTAGAGCATGGAAGATTAAAACAGTTGACTAAGACCAATGAACATGCAATAGAAAGATAAACAAATTTCTTGAGAACAAGTATATTAAAACAATCACTGTGTCACATGGAATTCTCCTTTCATCAGTACGACCATCAAAAGATGCGAGCAAAGCCATCTCTGTTGCTTTGTCTAGGCAATAGTTTCTCAAGTCAACATAATAAGAGTGCAGAGTAATGAGCTAATATTTTGATAAGAAACAAAATTTTCTAATATTTAAAACAAATCAAATTGGCATACCTCTGTAAATGTGCTTCCCAATACACCCATTGCTAGTCATATGTCAGTTTATCCTCTTCTACACGTCGTTCAAAAAACAATATACTCTCTCAAAGTTCAAATATCTTCGCACGGTAACTAAGAGGGGATGTATATACAAAAACAAATAGGAGAGCAACTACTTATATTTACTCTTACAATTTTTGTAGGCCCAATAGAAGTAAGTAAATCAGAAAGTTATCAAACAAATCCGAAGGAAAAAGGTGACCCTCTACAACCAAATTTAAATAAAAAAATAAATAAATTAAAAAATTGTGTGTGCATGCACTTGAGCATGGCAGATTAAAACAGTTAACTAAGGCCAATGAACATGCATTAGAAAGACAAACAAAATTTTTTAGAACAAATACTATATTAAAGCAATCACTGTTTTAGAATTCTCCTTTCATCAGTACAACCACCAAAAGATGCGAGCAAAGCCATCTCTGTTGCTTTGTTTAGGCAATAGTTTCTCAAGTCAACATAATAAGAATGTAGAGTAATGAGCTAATATTTTGATAAGTGACAAAATTTTCTAATATTTAAAACAAATCAAATTGGCATACCTCTATAAATGTGCTTCCCAATACACCCATTGCTAGTCATATGTCATTTTATCCTCTTCTACACGTCGTTCAAAAACCAATATACTGCATAGTTTTGCTTGACAAGACCAGACCAACATGACTCGTATAATGTTTTCCATGCTATCTCAAAGTTTGAATATTAGCAAAAATATTAATTGCATACTAAGAATGGTTCTTTTATATCTTTAATGGCTTGTTTTATGATTTCACTCATTGAATGTGCAATTGTTTTTTTTTTTTTTAATAACAAACCTTTTTTGTTTTCTCTGTTTGCTAAAGCAATTATACCCAGATTCACCACCATCCCTCTTCTCAAATGGCCTATAGAAAGAAGATTCAAGTTGAATTATTAGAACTTTACATAATATCATTTCATTAGTTCTTTTGAAGTTGTTCATAAGAATGGCAAAATGAACCTAAAAAGTGAAAAAGAATTAAATCAAATACAAAGATTTTGAATCAGCACAAATTTTAGAGTAGAAAAAGCCGATAAGAATAGTTTGCAAGTACAATATGTAAATTGAATCACTCGTGCAAATTTCAAATGCCTCCAAATGTGAGAAAATTGTCACTTATAAGCAATATGCTTGAACAATCAAACTAGTCAATATTTCCAACATTGAGAGCAGAGAAATAGAAAAAAAAAAAAAAAAAAAGAAAACAATTGGAAAAGATCTAAAATGCAAATGAACGAAAGAAACTAAGACGAATAAGAACTCCTTAATCCCAAATAAGAACAAACTAACAATGACTCCCCTTTCATTTTTTTTTCCTAAATTAATCGAATCACTCCCTATTCATAGTTTAGGTACAGAACATTTGATCATGTAAGGAAAAAAGATAGTATGTAAGCAATTGATTAAACAAGGGAAGAAAATAAATGGAACACTTCGGTCAATATTTCAAGCCCCTGGTCAAAAGGGAAGTAATAGAGACCAAGAACAAGATGTGAACAAGTAGCACCATATTTAAAATGCCAATGAGGTGCCTTATAAAACTTGTATATTAGCAAATACAATAATTAACCCAAAACTCTCTCTTTGAATATTTTTCAATAGGCAAAATGCTCCTTTTCATCTTTCACCATATCGTTCAATTCACGAAGTAGAAGTGACCAAGTACATAGTCCACGATAAAGTGTACAAGCAGAGAAAATCAGGAATTTACATTCAGATCAAGACTAGAACCAATGAGGTTTCTGAGGTTGTGATAATGACTGAATAATTTTAGGTCATGCGACAGATTCAGAAGACAGCCAGAGATAAACATTTATTTTAGACCAATTCTATGTTTCTCAAACTCAAATAACATATTCCTCTTTTAGATAACCTTAGATGCCCTAGCACTACTAAGCAACCCCAAGGCTCTAATTCTATATATATTCTATGGTTCTACAAAAAAAAAAAAATCATAAACCATAAAATTTTAATAACTAACCCTGATTAGTGAAAAATCATGACACCTAAACAAACCAAATTACATATATTCTAAAAAATTTAAAGCTCCTCAGGAAATTCTAAAAAAGTATTGAGCTAAAAATCAGATAGTGGTTTTCACAAGAAATCACAAAGCTAACTTTTTTTTTTTTTTTTTTCCCTGAAAACCCCTAAGCAGGGTCATATTAGACCCAACGAAAGTAAGTGGGTCAACAAGTTAGCAAACAAAGCCAAAGGAAAGTCTCCTGCAACCAACTTTAAATAAAAAATAAATAAAATGAAAAATAATAATATATGCCCCATGTACATGGCACCATCCATTAGGGTTGGGTTGTGTAGAGAGTGAGAGAGAGAGAGAGAGGTGGGGAATAGTCGTATAGCATTAGCATATTACTATAAGGAATTTATTTCTTAATTGCATCCATGCACAAAGCGAACGAGTATGGACCAATCCTTAGAAAGAAATAGACTGAATGGCTGCACCAAAAATTTAAAAATTATTGTTAATGTCAGAGATTGGCCCAGATTACGGTGGGGACCAATACTGACCAATATTGGTTGATACAAATACTGGTATAAAATGCAAACACTAATTACCATCTTTTGCCTAGCATAGTATGTACCAATTGATACAATATGATATTAATAACCAAGCCCTAGACTGCCCTCTTAACTAATCTACTAAACATTTCCATGCATAAAATAAATGGAAATGCTCAGATATGATCCTCTTGTTTTAATTTCCTAAAAGTGTTGAAAAACCCTAAGTGAAAAACTATTAACTGAACCAAGAATTTCACAGTGGAAATACACCAGAAAATCCATCGTCAACCTTTTGGTCCAAACCCCATCCTCTCCAAAAGATAAATTAAGCAACCCAATTGATATGATCATAATATTTTTCAATATCAGTTTACAAATCACCCAAGTTCATAACTTCTCAATCTTGAATCAGAACCTCATTTGTCACTAAAAACGCATTCAATAATTAACACCCCTCCACAGAGGCAATTTACGTATCTTAAACAATTGCACCTAGCAATCTTTCGAATATGTTAACAATCCTATTGATATAAACAACATCCTCTCCAAAAGATAAATTAAGCAACCCTATTTGATATGATCATAATATTTTCAATTCAATTTACAAATCACCCAAAGTTCATAACTTCTTTATCTTGAATCACCGCCTCATTTGTCACTAAAAATGCACTCAATATTTAGCACCCCTCCACAAGGACAATTTATGTATTTGAAACAATTTCACCTAGTAATATTTCAAATCTCAATACTAACACTGTTAACAATCCATTTATCAAAAATCCAAAAACTAGTTTGAAACCCCATTCCTTGAAGATTCGACTTCGGACTTATCAAATTATTACTTTTGACAACCTACACGAGGGAAGACTACTAAAAATGTCAATGAGACCCTCACAATGAAAACTCTTAGCAAATCCATTGCCATTCGACTCAAGAAACATGTTGGCTTGCACCCAAGTACTGTTGGCTCCTCATCAACATTGCTCAAGTACTTTCTTTCTCTCTCTCTCTCTCACACACACACACCCCTCCCTTAAAACTTTGTTTTGTAATTCCATAGATTTGGTTACAAATTGATTGAGAGTTCTGAGATATAATGTTCCTATTAACTGAACCTGTTGTGATTTTAGTATATATAAATTGTTTTTGTTATTCTATATAAATTTACTACAAGACTGTAAGAGTTATACTGTTTGATTTCTACATATTTACTTACATTAGAAACATATCAAGATTTTAGTTCCACTATTCCATATTAACATTGAGATCTAATCAAGTACAACAAGAAATATCTGAAGTTGAAGACATTATTTAGCGTCCAGCATAGTGGCATCAAGATACAATGATATTATCCGATCTGTTTAATTGCTTACTTACATCCCTTTTCCCTAAATTGGCTTCTAATTTGTTTTGCAGCAGGTCATGAAATGGTAATTTTCAAATAGATGGCGATGGAATAATTCAAGAAACTTCAATCCAAGCTTATTGGGAACGAGTGAACCAATTCTTAATTAGGAAAACTCAATCTATATGAAGATGGAGTCAAACGTTAAATAAATGGAGACTTACCTATTTCATGTATACAAACAATACAGCAATGAAACTTGTCTCCAAACATTATAGGAAGTCTTGCAAGTTCCAGTGATGACACCTGCAACACATTTACATTACCAAAATATGACACTATGTGGACTCATTATCAATTCATTTTTTAATTTGGAGTGAAAATGAAATAGACGACAAGCACCTCTTCCAGAATTTCAAGCAATTTCTTATATATTGGCCTCGGCTCATCCAACTACAATTAGAAGAAGAAAACCAACATCAAGAATACTAAGGACCTTCTATCATGAATTCTATATGAGAACAACAAATTCTAACTTTTTACCACAAGCCTCATTATATGAAGATTTTTAAAAAGAAATTAATGAACAGGGTGGGTGGCAGGGATACCAAGATGAACATGTAAAATTTTCTACTTCATTATTGAAGTAGAATAAGAAAACGAAGGTTAACCAGATAATAATTGCTGTAGAAAATTCCAAAAGGACCTTGATCTATTAAAGAAGATTATCAATAGGATGGAAGTACTACCTTATCACAAAAACCTTCCTTCACCATTGTTCTGGAACCTTTTTCTTTACTTCTGTTTACATCAATAACACCAATTACCTAAAAAAATCAGACAACATAAGAACAATACTCAAAACATATTAAAAGAAAGAGGAGAGAGAGAGAGAGAACAAAGAATAAAGAACAAACTAATAACAAAGAAAGAGACTAATGAATATCACTAATACAAAAATGCAATACTTAGCATTATAAGCCCTTTTTAGCAGCACTTGGAAGGTCAGTTTTAATCCTTATGTTGCTTCAACTAAGTGATTGCTCCCTTGGTCAAGGGTTGTGGAGTAAGGAAGTTGGGTTGATAACCCGATAAAATAAAAAGAAGAAGGGGGAGGGCTAAAACAAGTGAAAAAGATGTAGATAGAAAATATGAGGCAATAGATATTATTTCTCTGTATCTAATAATCATCTCCTTTTGTGTTTGTAGCATGACTCCACTAGTTTACATCAGAACTAAAGAAAGATAAGATTTCCACCACGTCAACGTTATAGATATTAGTTACTATTGGATTGTTAGTCATCAGATCACAAAAATGGTTAAGTTGCTAGGAAAAGGGAAAACTTCATTGAATATATTACTTATTTTCTCTTAGCACACCCCCATATGTAAGAGCATACTGACTTTTTTAAATGGCAAAATTCATACAACTATTGACTTTGGATGGGGATGAGGTTTGAAGATCTTTGCCTAATATGACACTATGTCAAACATCAACCATTATTTCAATTAAAAGTTTAAACTATTAAGAATAGGCACAATGATGTATCAAGCTAATTTAACAATTACAATAGTTGCGGAGAAAGAACAGAAACTTTATGTCCCTAAAGGAAAAATGAGAGCTTCTCACTCCACTCTCTCTCTCTCTCTCTCTCCATCCATGTCTCAATCCAATTCCTTGAAAACCAACATTTCTGCTAATCCAACCCTTTGAATGAAATTATACCAGCTTGCAAAATGTTAGATGAACTCAAGGCTGCTATAGTTTCTGTTATTTCTGAGTCTCAATCCTCACCAAGTTCTGTTTATCGTAAGAAAACTGCCAAAGCTAGTGAGAGCAAGATGAAGAGAAGTTCGAAATGCAACATTGCAGCTACAACAGTTAATAAAAATCAAGTTTTGCTACCTCCACAAGGTATAACTACCACTAATGCTGCCACAATGGAAATTACCAATGTAAAGCTTCAAGAGGATGCTCCAATGTCTCTAATGATCAATGATAATTTAGCCATAACTGAAGAAGCAAATCCTTCTATGGCTACAATTTCATCAAACGGTAGCTCAGCTCTTCCACTAATGAAGGACCATGGTAAGCCTCTTGTGCACTCAGTAGAGAATCCCTCTGTCTTCTCACTACCACTTCACACGTGGTGACAGCCCTCCTAAGTAAATTTTTGCAGCCAAACACCTGGTATTGCACTTCCCGCCCACCTCTTCAAATGCCAATCAATTGGTACCTAAGTCATCTATGACTAACCCAGCTGACTCTCTGGGCCAAACTCATGAAAACTTTCCTCTTCTTCATGGGCCCAATTTAAAAGCTGGTCTTTCTAATTCTACTGCAAGCCCGCAGCCCCTAATGGGCCTAATTCTAGTTGGGCTGGGTTATTTAGCAATAGGCTTAAAGAAAATCAGCTCTCTTTGAAATACATTCCTCTTACTGATACAAGTATTAGCCCACTAGTTTCCTTCACCCAAGAAGAGCTAGCTGATGATCTTGCAAAATGGGACAAAGCTCTTACGGGCTATGTTCTTGGTAACAAACCTCCCTTTAAAGCTATGAAAACATTCAATGAAATGAAATAGAAAATGTTTGGTGATAGTGATTTATTCATCCTAAAACCTAGCCTATTTATATTCAATTTTCATCATGATGATATGAAACAAAAAGAGTTAAAAACGGGGCGTTTGTCTTTTTATGATAAACCTTTATTACTTAAGCCATGGACACCCAACTCTTCTTATGACAGAAAGGTTATCACTTCAGCTCATGTATGGATTAGACTCCTCCATTTGAAATTGCATTTATGGTCAGTGAATTCACTTCGCAAATTGTGCAGCACCATTGGTAAGCCACTCTTCACTGACAAAATGACAGCCCAAAAGCAACAACCCTCATATGCTCGCATCTGTGCTAAGATTGAAGCTGGTTCTTCTATTCCAAAGCAGATTGTGGAACACGAGTGGCTCCCTGCTATGTGCGAGCACTGCATGGCTTTTGGGCATAGGACTTCTTCATGCATCAAGTCTGTTAAAAAGGAGTGGAGGATAAAAACTCAACAAAAGGTCCAACAACTTGATGCGAATATGCTTGCGGAAAACAATCATGAGGTCCCAAAATGTTCTGAAAAACTTACTTACTAAATCACCCTCTTGCTAAGTTGTCTTAAGCAGTAATTCCAAAGAAGCTTATAACTTGCAGTTGCCTCAACTATCCAAAAAAGTGGTTATCCACAACAAATTTGATATCCTGGTTGATGGAAACTCTAAGCTGCTTCAAGATTCATCTGCGGCTATTGCTGTCATCACCAAAAATAGTTCTCCAATGCTGACATTCTCACAAGAAATATTGTAGCTCTAGCTCTTTCAGAATATGCATGCAACATGCCTATTTGCGAAGATGTATCTCCTTGCCATGAGCCTACTAATAGCAACAAAACCACTTCAGATGCTGCCAAAACTCTCATCCATTCTACTGATACAGCAACTACTAATACCGAGGAAGTTGCAGTTACTCCAAGTGTCCAACAAGCAACATCTATGACTTCAGTTTTGGACTCTCCACTTGATTATATGCAACGGAGTAATATTGCAGAAGGAGGAGACTTCCATGACAACATAAAGAGCAACAATGTTGATTCTGGAAAGAAGAAAAGAGAACAACACAGAAACATGTCTCCCACATCATCTGTGAAGCTAGTATGGCCAATGGCTTCTCACCTAGTCAATTCTCCCCATGAAATTCGCAATCTGGAACAACAGGGGCTTTAATAGACCCATAAAACATCAAGAGGTCAGGAAACTCATTAAGGAGCATTCTCTTAATTTACTTTGTTTATCTGGAACAAAAGTCAAGCAGTTCAACTTCGAAAAAGTATGTCAAGCTACTTATCCAAGTTTTGAATCTTTTGGCAATTACAAACCTTCTGATGTAGCTAGGATCATTCTTTCGTGGGATCCTACCTTGTTTTGCATTAATAGCATTAACTTCACTGATCAAGTTATTTTTTGTCACATAACTCACAACGTTTTGCTAGTCGAATTCCATGCTTCTTTTGTGTAAAGATCTAATAGCATGAAAGCAATGGAGGTTTAATGACATGAATTAAACCATCAAAGCTCAATGATCAACAACAATCATACTTGGATCACTCTCAATGACTTCAATGATGTTAAAGATAAGGTTGAGAAGTTAGGGGAAAAGAGAATAGACAAGGCAGCCTCCAAAGAATTGAGCGACTATTTATTGAACATAGATGCAATGGATCTTCGATACTCAAGCTGTTTCTTCACTTAGTGTAGTAAGCAGGACTGAGGCCACACAATTTTATGCAAACTAGATCGTGTCTTGATAAATAATGAATGGTTGAGCAAATATCCAAAATTTGAAGCTCCTTTCCAAAGCAAATAACTGGGAAAAGTGACTAGTGCATGCAGCAAAATTACAAGTGAGATACAATTATTAGACAGAAAACTACTACTAGATTAAACCACAACAAAAAATTCCCTTGCATTCCACTGAGGAAGAAAGTAGGAAAAAATTTCTAAGAAGAAAGATCGGCAAATACGGTTGATGTTGTACAAAAATTCATTTCACTAAGGGGGCAATGCATTTTGCTAAGAATATAGTATTCCATAAGAATGTGTTACATGTTAAGCTAAATTATCACATTCTAAATTGTTGGTCACTTCTTGTGGGAATTCTAAGAGATTTTGCAAATTCTTTCAGCTTACCTTTGTTACATAACACCAAGAGTGTTATGGAACCATTATTACAGAACCAGAAAAAGGAAAAATAAAAGAAGAGAAGTCTGGGAAGGAAGGGTTATAAGTAGAAAGGCAGAAAGATGAGAAAGATGAAGTCTTTACCTCGTACAGCTGAACCGGAGCGGAGCCTTGGAGTTTAAAGGAAAGAATGGCAGTCGTCAGGTTGTTTGGGTTGAGCAGCTGGAGGGGTTTGATTCAACCACACCACTCGATTCGGAACATCCAGTTGTGAGGAGAGTCACGGCTCTAAGTGAATCACATGACCCGAGTAATTAAGTGATTGATGGGAGTGGATGGGAAGAAGACAAAAAAGGTCAGGAAGATAGAGATACAGCTTTAGTGCAGGGGTGTTTCTAGAAGAATGTAAGGGTAATCACAATAAGAGTTGGGCTTGGATCCTTTCACCTGCGACTCGAAGAGCATTCTTCGGGCACTGGGTTAAATCTGGCTTAACCCAATTTGATGCATATCATCACTCGACCAATTGTCCACTCTAAAGAATCAAATCCAGTTCAGTAGTAGTAGTTATAATAGTAAGTGGCCCATCGTATAGGGTCCATTACATATTACAAATTGAGTACAAATAGCATGAGTAGGGTAATATGAGTATTTTTGGTTATGAATTGTAAGCACTGCGGTGTTGATTGGGAGGTTTCATCACCCTCGAAGTGGTGACATTAATTTCAATTCCACATTTCTCTTACTTGATCTTTCTTTAATCCCCATGGATCTGCTTATTTCATTTTCAGAATATGTAAATTGAAGAACAGTGGTAAGGGACTTCAACAAAGAGCAAGTACAATATTTACTACTTTGACTAACCAAATTAATGAGAGGCACAGGCGAGTTTCTTGGTGAAATAGGGAATTCTAGTGGTTTCACAAAAAAAAAAAAAACAATGCTTTGTAAACAACAGGTGACAGCAATAAAGATAAATAGAAGCAGAGCTATTAACATATTAATAACCCAATATTATTTCAATCTAAAGCAGTAGATCACACCAGCAAAGGAAGAATCATTAATCATGCATTAACATCCTTATGGAAACCGAGAAAACCTAGGTACCTTCGGATGCTCAAGAATTATAGAAATATCCTCAACATATCTAGGACTGAAGGCATTGGAATCTGCTCTCCTGTCATACTGAAATGAGAATCTCTTGAGCATACTTTCAGATTTAGAGGAATAATGAATAAATTCAGCAGAAGAAAATACTATACAAATGCAAAAAAAAGAAAAAAATTGTTGTTAAGTTATGGGTGTAACTGTAATTTATATATAATTAGTAGGTTCTTTACATTCTTTTATGTAATTACTTTGGAGTTAGGGGTCTATTGTAATTTTTCCTTTTCTTTTCTTGTATATATTTTATGTAATGAGAAGAAAACCTATTCTTTTTGCCTCAATTAAACTTTACATGGTAGCGGGTGGTCTTGTGCCCTAGCTGATTTCACTATTCATCGCGCACTGTTCACGCTGTACTGGTCATGCAACACTGTTCATCTGCGGGTATTGTTCACATCACGCACACTATTTCAGGTCTGTTTGGTTATTTTTTGCTTGGGCGAACATTTTTTTCTCCAAGGAGGGCTGTTTTTTTTGCTTCTATTTGTTTTTGGTAGTGCTGTTTTGCTCCTATTCTGGTTTTGGCTGGTTGGTTTAACTGTTTTGGATTGAGATATCTCTCCTGCAACTGTTGTTCTTATTATTTTAGCCCTTGAATACTCCTCGATGTTTGAATTTTTTGCATTTCGATATGTCTGACGATTCAAGGATTGTTTCGGCTGAAGTTTCTGGCAATAAAGATGTGTCGAGTCCATATGACAGGCAGTTGGAGAATGTTCCTTTGGATATTTGTGCCATTAAATTGGATGATACAAATTATTTGATTTGGTCTCGCACCTTTACTCTGGCCATTGAAGCCAGAGGGATGTCTGAGTTCATCAAGGGTCCTGTTACTCAATCCCAAGAGGCTGTTGCTTTTAAGAAATTTAAGTCTCAGAAATCGTTAGTTATGACATGGCTATTTAATTCTATGCGAGCTAATATATGTCATACTTTCTTACTTTTGGACACTCCACATAAAATTTGGACCACAGGAAAATAGACTTATTCTCAGTATGGTAACGATGCCTAATGTTTTGACTTGAGGAAGAAACTTCGTACGTTGGACCAACACCATCGGTCTGTTACTGTGTATTTTACAGAGTTGAGGGGTGTAGCAAGAGTTTGATTTTTATCAGGGATTTCAGGCTGTTTGTACTGCGGATGCTGCGAGCTGATTGAAGAGGTTGGAGAAGGAACGTGTTTATGATTTTCTTATTGGCCTTGATGTGGAATATGATCAAATTCGGTGCAGGTGTTAGGTCGTGTTCCATTTCCGTCTTTGGGAGAGGCTTACGCTATTGTTCAGCAAGAGGAGAGCAGGAGAGGTGCTATGTTGCATACTCCTATCATATGTTGGTAGAGTGTAGCTCATCAAGGCATTTCTGCTTAGTAAAGCAGATTTCTCTGGTCTGGTACAGAACTGAAATCAAATGGCCATAAAGTTTCTTGGGAGAGCATTTGCAGACCGAGAAAAGGATTGATGTATGGAATAAAATTGCCATGCTCAGGCACATATGAAACCTTTGTTCTAACAAGCAATCCTTATGGTCTTTTTGGTGCACAAAGAAGCTTTTAAAAGGCAAAGATTTTTGGCAAGTCAAATCTACCCAAGATTGCTCCTAGACTTGGAGGAAACCACTCATGCTACGGGCTAAAGCAATTCAATTCTCTGAATACCACATAGGCAAAAGGTAACATAGCCTCTTTGTGGTTTAGCAGTTGGCATCCCCTTGGCCCACTAGTTCCTAAATGTGGGCTAAGAGTTCCTTATGATGCAAGCATCCCATTATATGCGAAAGTCTCGACTGTTATTCCTAATGAATTATGGTCTTGACCCTTCCCCACTATATAAGAATTGAGGGAGATCCAAACTCACCTACCAACCTACTTGCCAAGTAGCAGAAGTGATGACAAATTCATTTAGAATATAACCAGCAATAATTCCTATTCAGTAGCAACCACCGAGTCAACCCTCAAAGAAGGAAATCTTGTAGCTCATTGGCACAAACTAGTATGGTTCTCATGTTGCATTCTCCGACATAGCTTTATTATATGGTTAGTCATCCAAGGAAGCTAAACACTTTTGATAGACTTGCTCAATGGGGTGAAACTTGACTATAATTACAATTGGTTAATTATTACAATTGAAACTATAGGAACTTAAGCAAAATTCACTGTGAACTATAGGGGTGATTTTTATAATTTACCTTTTGGTTTTTATGAGCATGGTTGGTTGTTTTCTTATACCTACATAAATTCTCAATGGTTGTTGTGCATTTTGTAAAATTTATGGAAAATTGCTAAATTAATTTTAATATGATGTATGTTCCCAATGTTTGTTTTTCCCATATTAAGAAAATGTGATGTTCATTTGTTTGACTAATAGAAGCAATTGCATTAGAGACATTTTAGTAGCATAGAATTATAACTGTACTAAATTCTTGCAGGGAAGTCAAATCACAATTACAAAAATGGTCAGCTATTTTACCAAATTTTACAAAGTGAGACAATAATGACGTGACAATCATAATATTATAATGATTTTTTTCCATTTTTTTAAATGATAAGACACAATTTTATTGCAAATTGTGAGGTAAAATTTTATAGAAAAAAAAATTATAGAGTATAAATAGGAAAATAATCAAAACTCAAAAATAGAACTTATACTCTAAGACATGACTTTTTTTTTTTGAGGAGTATAAAACATAATGTTATTTGGACATTTCTAAATCGGGTTCTTAACAGCTCAATTTTATTATGATAGCAATATTGATTTTATTATGATAGAGGCATTGAAGGGCAATGTAACAAATGAGTTTTTCACTCTTTCTTGTAAGAATAGAAAGATACTTTTGAAGTTTCTCCAAACATGACCTTTGTCTCTCACTAGCATCAAAATGGAGGGTGCATAGACTAGTTTAATTTACATAATTTTTCCTAACAAAATAAGCAAATAAAATACTCTTTTTTGAGTATGAAAGAGAATAAATAAGAAAGAAAAAGAGATGCAATGGATAATTAAATTTTATTTAGGAATAATTACATTTTCTAACGTATAAAATTTGGTTTAAATACTCCATCTACTTTGGTTTAAAAGTCAATACTAAAACCTTCATGTGATTTGAATTAAAAAACCTATTAAATTTAACTAAATTTATGCCTCGGGTGCCATTGAGATTGAGACATGTGTCATATTACAGAAGGCATCATTGAGAAAAATAGAGAGAAATTTGTAAATAAATTTTGACTCAAGTCTCTTTAAAGATGGAAGAAAGAAATTACTTAAATTTAATATAAAAATAGATAAAAAGTACTTTTATCCTTTTTTTTTATTTCCAAATTCTTATTTTTCTTTCAACCAATTCTCATTCATGCAGCATAGATTAAGTTTAATTTAACAAATTTTTACCAATTTTGTACTTTAATTCAAATCATGAGAAGGTTATCTGTTAACTTTTTAATTAGAGGGATCTAGTGTTTTCAGATCAAACAACGAGAAGATGATTACCTCTTTAATTTATTCTCATGTTATTATATCATCATAAAGATGTTAACATAACTTAAAAAGGCAGAGAAATATGTACAAACCTCCACTTTTCACCTTTTATTCAATTGTTATTCTTACAGGTAGACAACTTGGTGGCAGTACTGATTGCTAGCACTGTATTAATTCTGAGAGTTCTGCTTCACAAGCTTTCCCTTAACACGACCTTTCTTATTTGAAGAACAAAAGATATGCGGAAAATTCAAATCAAATCCCATATAATGACTTAACCCAATGACCGCTTGAATGAAAAGCATGTATAAATAAAAAAGTACTTTATATTGTAGGTTGGTAGTCGTACTTTTTTTCCCAAGCAGTCTAATTAATTCATGTATCCTACGTTTTCTCCAAGAAACCCAACAACTTCTCCATACAACTCACAAATTGCACCTATAAGTTAAAAAATACCCATTGATCAAACCGCAAGAGTTTGCTGAAATATTTTGATTTTTTTCAGTAATCAAGTGCTAAAATGTTTCGTATATTTTGGTGTAGAAGTGTTGAAAGTTTGTGGTTAATTACTAATTTTTTTTTCAACAACTAATTATTAAAATTGTTTGATTTTTTTCAAAAAGTATTTGTTAAAAATTTTTAATTTGTTTAGTAATCAGTAACAGAAATATTTCATTTATCTATTGAAAATTTGTTTCAGCGAGTAATTGTCAAATCTGTTTGATTTTTTTTAGCAAGTTGTTGTCAATATGATTTGTGTAGGGTTTTTTATTTTTATTTTTATTTTTATTTTATATAATTTGAGTTATGTATAGTTAATATGAAGGACATGGAGATCATTTTACACTAGGGAATTTTTTTCCTAAGACGGAAAATTATTAATTGGACTACGGGAGAAAAAAATTTAACTAGGTTATGAATAGCGACCCCTGTAAGTATATTACCTCGACTGGGAAATCCTGCCAATTTTTTGGCTTGGCATCTTGGAAGGCAGATAGATCATTTACGCCTCATTCAACTTGGATAGAAGAGGGAATTGGCTCTCCGAAAACTAAAAAAACAAACCAGTAAATAACTTAGTTAAGCTTCATAGCACAGAAAATATAATGCCATCAATTTCACGCAAGTAGTAGGTAAAGAACAACCCACAAAGAGATGTGTGCGCAGATGTGTGTGTGTGTGAGAGAGAGAGAGAGAGAGGGTTGGTTTGAAGCACTATTACAAAATCAAAGATGTGCGCAAGTTGGATAGGGAGAATGGTGGAAAGGTAGGATCAAAATATCATTTCCTTCCCATGGAACAGTTGAAAAGTTTCCGTTTCCTATGAGACCCAAATGAAACACTTGCATGATAGTAATTCTAATATCTCCGTTGGAATGCAGTAAAATGCACAAAAAATGCAACATAATCTACTAGAATAATATGCTTAATTAATTTATTAATAAGGTTTGGCTTATTCAGATGGATTTCAATAAATTACTTCTAAACATTTTAAGATATTTTAATATTTTTTTCCCAATCTTGAAACGTTTCCGAAACACATTCGAGATGTTTCAATTTTCGTGCTAACCAAAAACCTTAGGAAATTTTAATCCTTCGTGTAGAGGTAGAAAGTCCATTAGCCTGGCATGTTTTTCTATGATTGTTATACCACAAACAGGAAGATATTTGACAATACGTTAGATTTTTCAGTGTTGTGCAATGTCTTAAAAAATACCTCATACATTTTTTTCTGCCCGTGGGGGGGGGGGTTGTTGTGGACAGACCCAATCTATAGGATTTGGGACCACAACAAACTACCATTCTTACAAATTATGCAACGGCCTTCATAAAATTTGAAAATGTAGATAGAGATAAGGTGCATCCATAAATTTTGAAAATAGATTGCAGAGAAGGTTCACAGTATATGGATTTTCCTTCCATTCCTTCCTTCTTTAGTTAGAAGTAATGTCCTGACAGTTAGGCATGCAATTTATATGCACTGTCTAAAGCTGAAATATAAATTTTTATGGATCCATACGATGCCATATCAATGCTGAACTTTTTGATTGCTGAATGAAGCTGAGTTGCTAGAAACAAATCTGCCTTTCAGCAAGCACCAAACGAGTAAAAGCAATTCCACCTAAACACTTGTTCTGCAGTTAATTAGAAATTTAGAAGTAAGGTTCCTAGATCAACTGCTACATTTAGGTTACATAGCATAAATCACTACGAGTATTAAAAAAAAACGTTTTCACATCAAAACTTTCTATCAGAAGCAATATTTGGTACTCTTCCAGTTTAGTAAACTACTGACCCATGGGTCTGCAGCATAGTTGTGTTCAGATTGTTTTCTAAGGATGTTCACAAAACAAATATATATAAATCATATTTTGAAGTTTGCATCATATTAACTATAGTGACAGAAACTTGGTACTGGTATAATTGAGAAGCACAAACTCGCAGACACCCGTGTTAAAACCTTTATTCAGTGAAGCTTATTAGAAGTCTAGATTGTGCTGGTGACATTTCTCAAACCTTGCAAAGGTAAAGCCCTTCTTTTTCTTCTTCTCTTTGGACCAAAATCAAAGAGTTAACTAATTCCACTACTGTTATAAGGCTCCCAAACAGACCTATTTCGGGCCAAAGCCCCATCTTGTCAAGTCCTGATAAAACATAGTGCTTTCGACCACAATAATCCACCCTACACCCCAAAAAATGGAATAAGGGTAGAAAAAAGAGGTGAATAAAGGGACCAAACGACCTATTTCAGCCCAAAAGCCCAATCTTATCAAGTCTTGATAGAACATAGTGCTTTCCACCACAATAATCCACCTTACACCGCCCTAAAATAGAACAAGGGCAGAAAAGAGGAGAGTAAAGGAAGACTTGAGAAAAGGATACACGTGCACACAGTCAACTTATTGAGTATGCCCATATAGGCTTAAACACATATACAGGTAAGAAACTAACTAGACAGACTTCATCTCCAGTGGCATATCTCCTAGCATAGTTTCTCAAGAGTTGCAGCATTGTATCCATGGAAATCAGCTCAACTTCAGCATAGAACTTTTAGTAACCTCAATCACATCAAAGCAACTCAAGAGTTAGCAATGGTTAGATTATTCTAGAAATTCTAATAATCAGAAAAAGTAAAAGATAATATCAACTGCCATTTGTTCAGACTATTACCATATACAAAGAGAAGGTACTATGGATGAGCAGGCACTGACCAAAGAGTTCCAAGAAGTGGTCTCTCAAAAACGGATCTGGGTCTGTGTATAGATCAGCTCCGAGAATAGAAGTGGTTCGTTTTGTTTCTATACGCAATTCAAGATTCGGCAATCTTTTTTTTTTGGCTTGACCAAGAAGTCTTATGTCCTCCGAGTCGCACGACGTTTTAACCGAAAGAACTTCTTGTGCAAACATTGAAAACTCCAATACTTGCCACAGTACTCATATAATTTGAATGTTTTGTCAATCCTCATGGCACGAAATATACACTAAATATAAACTTCTTTGTGTGTGTGTGTTTGAATGATAAAGAACATGGATTAAAATGCATCAAAGG
>QLOD02038257.1:0-27573 GCA_003260245.2 Sideroxylon spinosum | reverse complement strand
TTTTCCAAGTCCTTCTCTCATTACAAGCTTTCCAGAAACATATAATAATAAGAAAACAGTGTTACGTATCAAAAGTTCTGGCCGATTTAATATTTATCGACCGTGCGGGGATAACGATGACCCTGGGTCGCAAGTAGTCTTGTGCTGTATAATCTATATCACCCAATGGTGTAATAATTTCCCTGGGCCTTCGTCCCATTACAAGCGTTCCGAAAACGTGTTATAATAAGGAAACAGAGTTACGTAGGAAATGTTATTACCAATTTAAGATTTAACGACCGCGTGGGCATGACGACGACCCTAGATGTCCAAGAAGTCTCCTGCTATGCTATCGACATCACCAAATGATATAATAATTTTCTACGTCCTTCGTCTCATTACAAGATTTCCAGAAACATGTAATAATAAAAAAAACAGAGTTACGTATCGAAAGTTATGGCCGATTTAATATTTACTAATCGTGCGGGCATAACGATGACCCAGGGTCTTTAAGTAGTCTTCCGCTATGCTATCTACATCACCCAATGATGTAATAAATTTTCAGGCCTTTCTTCTTTCAACAAGCTATCCAAAAACATACTATAGTAAATAAAAAAGAGTTACTTAGCAAAAGTTATGTCTGATTGAAAATTTAAGGACCGCACAGGCATACCGATGCTCCTGGGTCATAAGTAGTCCAACGCTATGCTACCCGTATCATCCAATCATGTAATAATTTTCCTGGGCCTTAATCTCATTACATGCTTTCCGAAAATATATTATAATATGAAAACGGAGTTACGTAGATAATGTTATGATCCATTTAAAATTTAACGACCGCGAGGGCATAACGACGACCCTAAGTCTCCAAGTAGTCTTCCACTATGGTATCTACATCCCCCAATGATGTAATAAGTTTTCAGGGCACTCGTCTTATTACAAGGTATCCCGAAACATATAATTGTTAAAAAAATAGAGTTACATAGCAAAAGTTATGTCCGATTGAAAATTTAAGGATCGCGTGGGCATAATGACGCCTCTGGGTCGCAAGTTGTCTTACGCTGCACAATCTATGTCTTCCAATGGTGTAATAATTTTCCTGGCCTTCGTCCCCTTACAAACATCCAGACAACATGTTCTAATAAGGAAACCGTGTTACGTAGGAAAAGTTATGGCCGATTTAGGATTTAACGACCACGAGGGCATAGCAGCGACCATTGGTGTCCAAGAAGTCTTCTGTTATGCTATCTACATCAACCAATAATGTAATAATTTACTATGGCCTTCGTCATACTACAAGCTTTCGAGAAACATATAACAATGGAAAAATAGAGTTCCATATCAAAAGTTATGGTTGATTTAATATTTACTGACCGTGCGGGTATAACGACGACCCTGCGTTGCAAGTGGTATTCCGCTGTACAATCTATATCATCCAATGGTATAGTAATTTTCCTGGGCCTTCGTTCCATTACAAGGTCTCTGAAAATATATTATAATACGAAAATGGAGTTTCGTTGATAAAGTTATGGCCGATTTAAGATTTAACGACCACGCGGGCATAACGACGACCCTAGGTCTCCAAGTAGTCTTCCACTCTGCTATCTACATCACTCAATGATGTAATAATTTTTCAGGGCATTCGTCTTATTACAAGCTATTCAAAAACATATTACATAAAAAAAGGTGTTACGTAGCAAAAGTTATTTCCGATTCTAAATTTAAGGATCGCGTGGGCATAACGACGCCCTCGGTCGCATGTTGTCTTATGCTGTACAATCTATATCTTCCAATGGTATAATAATTTTCCTAGGCCTTCTTCCCATTAGAAGCATTCTGAAAACATGTTATAATAAGCAAACAGAGTTACGCAAGAAAAGTTATGGCCGATTTAAGATTTAACGACCGTGCGGGCAAAACGAAGGCCCTAGGTGTCCAAGAAGTCTTCTGCTATGCTATCTGCATCATCCAATGCTTTTCATAATTTGCTAGGGCCTTCGTCTCATTACAAGCTTTCCAAAAACATATAATAATAAAAAAACAGAGTTACATATCAAAAGTTATGGCCGATTTAATATTTACGGACCGTACGGGCATAACGCTGACCCTTGGTCGCAAGTAGCCTTACGCTGTGTAAAGTATAAATCATCTAATGGTGTAATAATTTTCCTGGGCCTTTGTTCCATTACAAGCTTTCGGAAAATATATTATAATATGAAAATGCAGTTACGTAGATAAAGTTATGGGCGATTTAAGATTTAAGGACCGCACAGGCATAACGACGACCCTAGGTGTCCAAGAAGTCTTCTGCTATGCTATCTACATCACGCGATGATGTAATAGTTTTCCAAGTCCTTCTCTCATTACAAGCTTTCCAGAAACATATAATAATAAGAAAACAGTGTTACGTATCAAAAGTTATGGCCGATTTAATATTTATCGA
The DNA here is from genome assembly GCA_003260245.2 of Sideroxylon spinosum. Lineage (NCBI taxonomy): Eukaryota > Viridiplantae > Streptophyta > Magnoliopsida > Ericales > Sapotaceae > Sideroxylon > Sideroxylon spinosum. The sequence continues at coordinate 25,151 of QLOD02038257.1, read as the reverse complement.
CCGTGCGGGCATAACGATGACCCTGGGTCGCAAATAGTCTTATGCTGTATAATCTATATCATCCAATGGTGTAATAATTTCCCTAGGCCTTCGTCCCATTACAAGCGTTCCGAAAACATGTTATAATAAGAAAACAGAGTTACGTAGGAAATGTTATTGTCGATTTAAGATTTAACGACCGCGTAGGCATGACGACGATCCTAGGTGTCCAAGAAGTCTCTTGCTATGCTATCTACATCACCCAATGATATAATAATTTTTTACATCCTTCGTCTCATTACAAGATTTCCAGAAACATGTAATAAAAAAAAAAAACAGAGTTACATATCGAAAGTTATGGCCGATTTAATATTTACCGATCGTGCGGGCATAACGACGACCCAGGGTCTCTAGGTAGTCTTCCGCTATGCTATCTACATCACCCAATGATGTAATAAATTTTCAGGGCTTTCTTCTTTCTACAAGCTATCCAGAAACATACTATAGTAAATAAAAAAGAGTTACGTAGCAAAAGTTATGTCTGATTGAAAATTTAAGGACCGCACAGGCATACCGATGCCCCTGGGTCATAAGTAGTCCAACGCTATGCTACCCGTATCATCCAATCGTGTAATAATTTTCCCGGGCCTTCGTCTCATTACATGCTTTCCGAAAATATATTATAATATGAAAAAGGAGTTACGTAGATAATGTTATGACCCATTTCAAATTTAACGACCGCGCAGGCATAACGACGACCCTAGGTCTCCAAGTAGTCTTCCACTATGGTATCTACATCCCCCAATGATGTAATAAGTTTTCAGGGCACTCGTCTTATTACAAGGTATCCCGAAACATATATTTGTTAAAAAAATAGAGTTACATAGCAAAAGTTATGTCCGATTGAAAATTTAAGGATCGCGTGGGCATAATGACGCCTCTGGGTCGCAAGTTGTCTTATGCTGCACAATCTATATCTTCCAATGGTGTAATAATTTTCCTGGCCTTCGTCCCCTTACAAACGTTCTGAAAACATGTTCTAATAAGGAAACAGTGTTACGTAGGAAAAGTTATGGCGGATTTAGGATTTAACGACCACGTGGGCATAGCGGTTACCATTGGTGTCCACGAAGTCTTCTGCTATGCTATCTACATCAACCAATAATGTAATAATTTATTAGGGCCTTTGTCTCACTACAAGCTTTCGAGAAACATATAGCAATGGAAAAATAGAGTTCCATATCAAAAGTTATGGTTGATTTAATATTTACTATCCGTGCGGGTATAACGATGACCCTGCGTTGCAAGTGGTATTCCACTGTACAATCTATATCATCCAATGGTGTAGTAATTTTCCTGGGCCTTCGTTCCATTACAAGGTCTCTGAAAATATATTATAATACAAAAATGGAGTTACGTTGATAAAGTTATGGCCGATTTACGATTTAACGACCACGCGGGCATAACGATGACCCTAGGTCTCCAAGTAGTCTTCCACTCTGCTATCTACATCACTCAATGATGTAATAATTTTTCAGGGCATTCGTCTTATTACAAGCTATTCAAAAACATATTACATAAAAAAAGGTGTTACGTAGCAAAAGTTATTTCCGATTCAAAATTTAAGGACCGCGTGGGCTTAACGACGCCCTGGGTCGCAAGTTGTCTTATGCTGTACAATCTATATCTTCCAATGGTATAATAATTTTCCTGGGCCTTCGTCCCATTAGAAGCGTTCTGAAAACATGTTATAATAAGCAAACAGAGTTACGCAAGAAACGTTATGGCCAATTTAAGATTTAACGACCGTGCGGCCATAACGAAGGGCCTAGGTGTCCAAGAAGTCTTCTGCTATGCTATCTGCATCATCCAGTGCTTTTCATAATTTGCTAGGGCCTTCATCTCATTACAAGCTTTCCAAAAACATATAATAATAAAAAAAACAGAGTTACATATCAAAAGTTAAGGCCGATTTAATATTTACGGACTGTGCGGGCATAACGCTGACCCTGGGTCGCAAGTAGCCTTACGCTGTGTAAGGTATATATCATCCAATGGTGTAATAATTTTCCTGGGCCTTTGTTCCATTACAAGCTTTCGGAAAATATATTATAATATGAAAATGCAGTTACGTAGATAAAGTTATGGGCAATTTAAGATTTAAGGACCGCACGGGCATAACGACGACCCTAGGTCTCCAAGTAGTCTTCCACTCAGCTATCTACATTACCCAATGACGTAATAATTTTTCAAGGAATTCGTCCTATTACAAGTTATTTAGAAACATATTACACAAAAAAATGGAGTTACGTAGAAAAAGTTATGTCCGATTCAAAATTTAAGGACCACTTGGGCATAATGACACCTCTGGGTCGCAAGTTGTCTTACGCTATACAATTTATGTCATCCAATGGTGTAATAATTTTCCTGGGCCTTCGTCCCATTAAAAGCGTTTCGGAAACATGTTATAACAAGGAAACAGAGTTACGTAGAAAAAGCTATGATCGATTTAAGATTTAACGACTGCGCTGATATAACGACAACCCTAGGTGTCCAAGAAGTCTTCTGCTATGCTATCTACATCACCAAATGGGGTAATAATTTTCCAGGGCCTTCGTCTCATTACAAGTTTTTCAGAAACATAAAATAATACAAAAACAGAGTTACGTATCAAAAGTTATGGCCGATTTTATATTTACCGACTGCACGGGCATATTGACGACCATCGGTCTCCAAGTAGTCTTCCACTATGCTATGTACGTCACCCAATGATGTAATAATTTTTCAGGACATTCATCTTATTACAAGCTATCCAGAAATAAATTATTGTAAAAAAAATAGAGTTACGTAGCAAAAGTTATGTCCAATTCAAAATTTAACGACCGCGTGGGCATAACGACGCCCCTGGGTTGCAAGTAGTCTTACGCTGTATAACGTATATCATCCAATGGTGTAATAATTTCCCTGGGCCTTCGTTCCATTACAAGCTTTTCGAAAATATATTATAATACGAAAACAGAGTTTTGTAGATTATGTTATGGCCGATTTAAGATTTAACGACCGCGCGGGCATAACGACGACCCTAGGTCTCCAAGTAGTCTTCCGCTATGCTATCTACATCACCCAATGATGTAATAATTTTTCAAGACATTCGTCTTATTACAAGTTATCCAGGAACATATTCTTGCAAAAAAAATAGAGTTACATAGCAAAAGTTATGTCCGATTCAAAATTTAAGGACCGCGTGGGCATAACGACTCCCCTGGGCCACTACCAGTCTTACGCTATACAGTCTATATCATCCAATGGTGTAATAATTTTCCTAGGCCTTCATCCCATTACAAGCGTTCCGAAAACATGTTATAATAAGGAAACAAAGTTATGCTGGAAAAGTTATGGCTGATTTAAGATTTAACGACCGTGCAAGCATAACGACGACCCTAGGTGTCCAAGAAGTCTTCTGCTATGCTATCTACATCACCTGTTGATGTAATAATTTTTCAGGGCCTTCGTCTCAATAGAAGCTTTCTAGAAACATATAATAATAAAAAAACAGATTTACAAATCCAAAGTTATGGCCGATTTAATATTTATCGACCATGCGGGCATAATGACTACCCTGGGTCACAAGTAGACTTACGCCGTGTAATCTATATCATCCAATGGTGTAATAATTTTCTTAGGCCTTTGTCCCATTACAAGCTTTTCGGAAATATATTATAATACGAAAACGAAGTTACGTAGATAATGTTAAGGCCGATTTAAGATTTAACGACCGTGCGGGCATAACGGCGACCCTCGGTCTCCAAGTAGTATTCCACTATGCTATCTACATCACCTAATGATGTAACAATTTTTCAGGGCATTTGTCTTATTACAAGCTATCCAGAAACATGTTACTGTAAAAAAAATAGAGTTACTAAGCAAAAGTTATGTCCCATTCAAAATTTACGGACCGCGTGGACATAACGATGCCCCTGGGTCACAAGTAGTCTTACGCTGTACAATCTATATCATCCAATGGTGTAATAATTTCCCTGGGCCTTCGTCCCATTACAAGCATTCCGAAAACATGTTATAATATGGAAACAGAGTTACGTAGGAAAACCTATTGCCGATTTAAGATTTACTGACCGCGTGGGCATAACGAAGACCCTAGGCGTCCAAGAAGTCTTCTGCTATGCTATCTAAATCACCCAATGATATAATAATTTTCTACGTCCTTCGTCTCATTACAAGATTTCCAGAAACATGTAATAATAAAAAAACAGAGTTACGTATCGAAAGTTATGGCCGATTTAATATTTACCAATCGTACGGGCATAACGACGACCCAGGGTCTCTAAGTAGTCTTCCGCTATGCTATCCACATCACCCAATGATGTAATAAATTTTCAGGCCTTTCTTCTTTCTACAAGCTATCCAAAAACATACTATAGTAAATAAAAAAGAGTTACGTAGCAAAAGTTATGTCTGATTGAAAATTTAAGAACCGCGTAGGCATATCGATGCCCCTGGGTCACAAGTAGTCCAACGCTATGCTGCCCGTATCATCCAATCGTGTAATAGTTTTCCTGGGCCTTTGTCTCATTACATGCTTTCCAGAAATATATTATAATATGAAAATGGAGTTACGTAGATAATGTCATGGCCGATTTAAAATTTAACGACGACCCTAGGTCTCCAAGAAATCTTCTGCTATGCTATCTACATCACCAAATGGGGTAATAATTTTCGAGGGCCTTCGTCTCATTACAAGTTTTCCAGAAACATATAATAATACAAAAATAGAGTTACGTATCAAACGTTATGGCCGATTTAATATTTACCGACTGCACGAGCATATTGCCGACCATAGGTCTCCAAGTAGTCTTCCACTATGCTATCTACATCACCCAATAATGTAATAATTTTTCAGGGCATTCGTCTTATTAAAAGATATCTAGAAACATATTATTGTTAAAAAAATAGAGTTACGTAGCAAAAGTTATGTCCGATTCAAAATTTAACGACCGCATGGGCATAATGACGTCCCTGGGTAGAAGTAGTCTTACGCTGTACAATCTATGTCAACCAATGGTGTAATAATTTCCCTGGGCCTTCGTCACATTACAAGCTTTCCGAAAATATATTATAATATAAAAACAGAGGTACGTAGATAATGTTATGGCCGATTTAAGATTTAACGACCGCACGGGCATAACGTCCCTAGGTCTCCAAGTATTTTTCCACCATGCTATATCACCCAATGATGTAATAAATTTTCAGGGCATTCTTCTTATAACAAACTATCCAGAAATAAATTATTGTAAAAAAAATAGAGTTACGTAGCAAAAGTTATGTCCAATTCAAAATTTAACGACAGCGTGGGCATTACGACGCCCCTGGGTCGCAAGTAGTCTTACGCTGTACAATCTATATCATCCATTGGTGTAATAATTTCCCTGGGCCTTCATCCCATTACAAGCATTCCGAAAACATGTTATAATAAGGAAACAGAGTTACATAGGAAACGTTATTGTCGATTTAAAATTTTAACGACTGCGTGGGCATAACCACGACCCTAGGTGTCAAGAAGTCTTCTGCTATGCTATCTATATCACGCAATGATGTAATAATTTTCCAAGTCCTTATCTCATCGCAAGCTTTCCAGAAACATATAATAATAAGAAAATAGAGTTACGTATCAAAAGTTATGGCTAATTTAATATTTACCGACCGTGCAGGCATAACAACGACCCTGGGTCGCAAGTAGTCTTACGCTGCAAAATCTATATCATCCAATGGTGTAATAATTTCCCTGAGCCTTCGTCCCATTACAAGCTTTCCGGAAATATACTACAATACGAAAACAGAGTTACGTAGATTATGTTATGGCCGATTTAATATTTAACGACCGCGCGGGTATAAAGACGACCCTAGGTCTCCAAGTAGGCTTCACTCTGCTATTTACATCACCCAATGATGTAATAATTTTTCAAGACATTCGTCATATTACAAGCTATCCAGAAACATATTATTGTAAAACAAATAGAGTTACGTAGCAAAAGTTATGTCCGATTCAAAATTTAACGACTGCGTGGGCATAACGATGCCCTGGGCCGCTGGTAGTCTTAGGCTATACAGTCTATATCATCCAATGGTGTAATAATTTTCCTGGGCCTTCGTCCCATTACAAGCGTTCCGGAAACATGTTATAATAAGGAAACAAAGTTATGTAGGAAAAGTTATGGCCGATTTGTGATTTAACGACCGTGCAAGCATAACAACGACCCTAGGTGTCCAAGAAGTCTTCTGCTATGCTATCTACGTCACCTATTGATGTAATAATTTTTTAGAAACATATAACAATAAAAAAACAGATTTACATATCCAAAGTTATGGCCGATTTATTATTTACTGATCGTGCGGGCATAACGACTACCCAGAGTTGCAAGTAGTCTTACGCCGTGTAATCTATATCATCCAATGGTGTAATAATTTTCTTAGGCCTTTGTCCCACTACAAGATTTCCGGAAAACATATTATAATACGAAAACGAAGTTACGTAGATAATGTTATGGCCGATTTAAGATTTAACGACCGCGCGGGCATAACGACGACCTTAGGTCTCCAAGTAGTATTCCACTATGCTACCTACATCATCTAATGGTGTAATAGTTTTTCAGAGCATTCGTCTTATTACAAGCTATCCAGAAATATATTATTGTAAAAAAAATAGAGTTACAAAGCAAAAGTTATGTCCGATTCAAAATTTAAGGACCGCGTGGGCATAACGACGCCCCTGGGTCACAAGTAGTCTTACGCTGTATAATCTATATCATCCAATAGTGTAATAATTTCCCTGGGCCTTTGTCCCGTTACAAGCATTCCGAAAACATGTTATAATATGGAAACAGAGTTACGTAGGAAAATTATGGACGATTTAAGATTTACCGACCGTATGGGCATAACGACGACCCTAGGTGTCCAAGAAGTCTTCTGCTATGCTATCTACATCACCCAATGATATAATAATTTTCTACGTCCTTCGTCTCATTACAAGATTTCCTGAAACATGTAATAATAAAAAAAATAGGGTTACGTATCGAAAGTTATGGCCGATTTAATATTTACCGATCGTGCGGGCATAACGATGACCCAGGGTCTCTAAGTAGTCTTCCGCTGTGCTTTCTACATTACCCAATGATGTAATAAATTTTCAGGCCTTTCTTCTTTCTACAAGCTAATCAGAAACATACTATAGTAAATAAGAAAGAGTTACGAAGCAAAAGTTATGTCTGATTGAAAATTTAAGGACCGCGCAGGCATGTCGATGCCCCTGGGTCATAAGTAGTCCAACGCTATGCTATCCGTATCATCCAATCGTGTAATAATTTTCCTGGGCCTTCGTCCCATTACAAGCTTTCGGGAAATATATTATAATACGAAAAAGGGGTTACGTAGATAATGTTATGGCCGATTTAATATTTAACGACTGCGCGGGCATAACGGTGACCCTTGGTGTCCAAGAAGTTTTCTGCTAGGCTATCTACATCAACCAATGATGCGGTAATTTTCCAAGGCCTTCGTCTCATTACAAGCTTTCCAGAAACATATAATAATAAAAAAACAGCGTTACATTTCAAAAGTTGTAGCCGATTTAATATTTACCGACCAGGCGGGCATAACGACGACCTTGGGTCGCAAGTAGTCTTACGCTGTACAATCTATGCCATCTAATGGTGTAATGATTTCCTTGGGCCTTCGTCCCATTACAGGCATTCCGGAAACATATTATAATAAGGAAACAGAGTTACGTAGTAAAAGTTATGGTCGATTTAAGATTTAACGGCCGCACTGGCATAAGGACGACTCTAGGTGTCGAAGAAGTCTTCTGCTATGCTATTTACATCACCCAATGATGTAATAGTTTTCCAAGGCCTTTGTCTTGTTACAAGCTTTCCAGAAACATATAATAATAAAATGACAGAGTTACGTTTCAAAAGTTATGGCTGATTTAACATTTACCGACCGTGCGGGCATAACGACGACCCTGGTCGCAAGTAGCCTCACGCTGTGTAAAGTATATCATCCAATGGTGTAATAATTTTCCTGGGCCTTCGGCCCATTACCTGCTTTTGGTAAATATATTATAATACGAAAATGGAGATACGTAGATAATGTTATGGCCGATTTAAGATTTAACGACTGTGCAGGCATAACGGCCATCGGTCTCCAAGTAGTCTTCCATTCTGCTATTTACATCACCCAATGATGTAATAATTTTTCGGGGCATTCATCTTATTATAAGCTATCCAGAAACATATTACATAAAAAAATTGGAGTTACGTAGCAAAAGTTATGTCCGATTCAAAATTTAAGGACCGCGTGGGCATAACGACCCCCCTGGGTCGCAAGTTGTCTTACGCTATACAATTTGTGTCACCTAATGGTGTAATACATTTCCAGGGCCTTCGTCCATTAAAAGAATTTCGGAAACATGTTATAATAAGAAAACAGAGTCACGCAGAAAGAGTTATGCTCAATTTAAGATTTAACGACCGCACTGGCACAACGACAACCCTAGGTGTCCAAGAAGTCTTCTCCTATGCTATCTACATCACCCAATGATGTAACAATTTTCCAGGGCCTTCATCTCATTACAAGTTTTCCGGAAACATATAATAATAAAAGAACAGAGTTACATATCAAAAGTTATGGCCGGTTTAATATTGACCGACCGCGCGGGCATATTGACGACCATAGGTCCCCAAGTAGTCTTCTAGTATGCTATCTACATCACCCAATGATGTAATAATTTTTCGGGGCATTCGTCGTATTACAAGCTTTCCAGAAACACATTATTGTAAAAAAAATAGAGTTACGTAGCAAAAGTTATGTCCGATTCAAAATTTAAGCACCGCGTGGCCATGACAATGCTCCGGGTCACAAATTGTCTTACGCTATACAATCTATATCTTCCAATTGTGTAATAATTTTCCTGGCCTTCGTCCCATTACAAGCGTTCCGAAAACATGTTATAATAACGAAACAGAGGTACGTAGGAAAAGTTATGGCCGATTTAGGATTTAACGACTACGTGGGCATAACGGCGACCCTTGGTGCCCAAGAAGTCTTCTGCTATGCCATCTACATCAACAAATGATGCAATAATTTTCTAGGGCCTTCGTCTCATTACAAGTTTTCCAAAAACATATAAAAATAAAAAAACAGAGTTACATATCAAAATATATGCCCGATTTAATATTTATCGACTGTGCGGGCATAACGACGACCCTGGATCGCAAGTAGTCTTATGCTGTAGCATCTATATCATCCAATGGTGTAATAATTTTCCTGGGCCTTTGTTCCATTACAAGCTTTCCGAAAATATATTGTAATACGAAAATATATTTAAGATTTAATGACCGCGTGGGCATAACAATGACCCTAGGTCTCCAACTAGTCTTCCACTCTGCTATCTACATTGCCCAATGATGTAATAAATTTTCAAGGCATTCATCTTATTACAAGTTATCCAGAAACATCATACAAAAAAAATAGAGTTACGTAGCAAAAGTTATGTCCGATTCAAAATTTATGGACAGTGTGGGCATAATGACGCCCTTGGGTCGCAAATTATCTTACGCTGTATAATCTATATCATCCAATGGTGTAATAATTTTCCTAGGCCTTCGTCCCATTATAACCGTTCCGGAAACACGTTATAGTAAGGAAACAGAGTTACATAGAAAGGGTCATGGTCGATTTAAGATTTACCGACTGTGCTAGCATAACGACGACCCTTGGTGTCCAAGAAGTCTTCTGCTATGCTATCTACATCACCCAATAAGGTAATAATTTTCCAAGGCCTTCGTCTCATTACAAGTTTTCCAGAAACATATAATAATAAAAAAACAAAGTTACGTATCAAAAGTTATGGTCGATTTAATATTTACCGATCGCGCGGGCATATTGGTGACCATAGGCCTCTAAGTAGTCTTCCACTATGCTATCTACATCACCCAATGATGTAGTAATTCTTCAAGGCATTCTTCTTATTACAAGCTATCCAGAAACATATTATTGTAAAAAAATAGAGTTACGTAGCAGAAGTTATGTCCGATTCAAAATTTAAGGATCGCGTGGGCATACGACGCCCATGGGTAGCAAGTAGTCTGACGCTGTACAATCTATATCATCCAATGGTGTAATAATTTCCTTGGGCCTTCGTCACATTACAAACTTTTTGAAAATATATTATAATATGAAAACGGAGTTACGTAGATAATTTTATGGCCGATTTAAGATTTTAACGACTGCGCGGGCGTAACGACGACCCTAGGTCTCCATGCATTCTTCCACTTTGCTATCGACATCACCCACTGATGTAAAAAATTTTTAGGGCATACGACTTATTACAAGCTATCCAGAAACATATTATTGTAAGAAAAATAGAGTTACGCAGCAAAAGTTATGTCCGATGCAAAATTTAAGGACCGCGTGGGCATAACGACGCCCCTGGGTCACAAGTAGTCTTACGCTGTACAATCTATACCATCCAATGGTGTAATAATTTCCATGGGCCTTCATCCCATTACAAGCGTTCCGAAAACATGTTATAATAAGGAAACAGAGTTACGTACGAAAAGTTATTGCCAATTTAAGATTTAACGGCCGCGTGGACACAACGACGACCCTAGGTGTCCAAGAAGTCTTCTGGTATGCTATGTACATCCTGCAATGATGTAATACTTTTCTAAGTCCTTCTCCCACTACAAGCTTTCCAGAAACATATAATAATAAGAAAACAGAGTTACGTATCAAAAGTTATGGCCGATTTAATATTTACAGACCGTGCGGGCATAACGACGACCCTGGGTCGCAAGTAGTCTTACTTTGTATAGTCTATATCATCCAATGGTGTAATAATTTTCTCAAACCTTCGTCCCATTACAAGCTTTCCGAAAATATATTATAATACGAAAACAGAGTTACGTAGATAATGTTATGGACGATTTAAGATTTAACGACCGCGCGGGCATAACAACGACACTAGGTCTCCAAGTAGCCTTCCACTATGCTATCTACATCACCCAATGATGTTATAATTTTTCAGGACATTCATCTTATTACAAGCTATCCAGAAATATATTATTGTAAAAAAAATAGAGTTACGTAGCAAAAGTTATGTCCGATTCAAAATTTAAGGACCGCGTGGTCATAACAATGCCCTGGGTTACAAGTTATCTTACGCTGTACAATCTATATCTTCCAATGGTGTAATAATTTTCGTGGTCCTTCGTCCCATTACAAGCGTTCCCACAACATGTTATAATAAGGAAACAGAGTTACGTAGTAAAATTTATGGCTGATTTAAGATTTAACGATTGCGCGGGCATAACGACGGCCCTAGGTGTCCAAGAAGTCTGCCGCTATGCTATCTGCATCACCCAATGGTGTAATAATTTTCTAGGGCCTTCGTCTCATTGCAAGCTTTCCAGAAACATATAATAATTAAAAAACAGATTTACATGTCCAAAATTATGGCTGATTTAATATTTACCAATCGTGCGGGCATAACGACTACCCTGGGTCGCAAGTAGTCTTACGTCGTGTAATCTATATCATCCAATCGTGTAATAATTTTTTTGTGCCTTCGTCCCATTACAAGCGTTCCGGAAATATATTCTAATACGAAAACGAAGTTATGCAGATAATGTTATGGCCGATTTAAGATTTAACGACCGCGCGGGCATAACGACGACCCTAGGTCTCCAAGTAGTATTCCACAATGCTATTTACATCACCGAATGATGTAAAAATTTTTTAGGGCATTCGTCTTATTACAAGCTATCCAGAAAGATATTATTGTTAAAAAAATAGAGTTACTAAGCAAAAGTTATGTCCGATTCAAAATTTAAGGACCGCGTGGGCATAACGATGCCCCTGGGTCACAAGTAGTCTTATGCTGCACAATCTATATCATCAAACAGTATAATTATTTCCCTGGGCCTTCCTCCCATTACAAGCGTTCCGAAAACATGTTATGATATGGAAACGGAGTTACGTAGGAAAACTTATTGCCGATTTAAGACTTACCGACCGCATGGGCATAACGACGACCCTAGGTGTCCAGGAAGTCTTCTGCTATGCTATCTGCATCACCCAATGATATAATAATTTTCTACGTCCTTCGTCTCATTACAAGATTTCTAGAAACATGTAATAATAAAAAACAACAGAGTTACGTATCGAAAGTTATGCCCGATTTAATATTTACCGATCATGCCGGCATAACGACGACCAAGGGTCTCTAAGTAGTCGTCCGCTATGCTATCTACATCACCCAATGATGTAATAAATTTTCAGGCCTTTCGTCTTTCTATAAGCTCTCCGGAAACATACTATAGTAAATAAAAAAGAGTTACGTAGCAAAAGCTATGTCCGATTGAAAATTTAAGGACCGCGCGGGCATATTGATGCCCCTGGGTCACAAGTTATCCAACGCTATGCTATTCGTATCATCCAATCGTGTAATAATTTTTCTGGGCCTTCGTCTCACTGCATGCTTTCTGGAAATATATTATAATCTGAAAACGGAGTTACGTAGATAATGTTATGGCCGATTTAAAATTTAACGACCGCACGGGCATAACGACGACCCTAGGTCTCCAAGTAGTCTTCCACTATGCTATCTACATCACCCAATGATGTTATAATTTTTTAGGACATTCGTCTTATTACAAGCTATCCAGAAACATATTATTGTAAAAAAAATAGAGTTACGTAGCAAAAGTTATGTCCGATTCAAAATTTAAGAACCGCGTGGGTATAACAATGCCCTGGGTTGCAAGTTATCTTACGCTGTACAATCTATATCTTCCAATGGTGTAATAATTTTCGTGGGCCTTCGTCCCATTACAAGCGTTCCGACAACATGTTATAATAAGGAAATGGAGTTACGTAGGAAAATTTATGGCCGATTTAAGATTTAACGACCGCGCGGGCATAACGACGGCCCTAGGTGTCTAAGAAGTCTGCTGCTATGCTATCTGCATCACCCAATGGTGTAATAATTTTCTAGGGCCTTCGTCTCATTGCAAGCTTTCCAGAAACATATAATAATTAAAAAACAGATTTACATGTCCAAAATTATGGCTGATTTAATATTTACCAATCGTGCGGGCATAACGACTACCCTGGGTCGCAAGTAGTCTTACGTCGTGTAATCTATATCATCCAATGGTGTAATAATTTTTTTGTGCCTTCGAGCCATTACAAGCTCTCTGAAAATATATTATAATACGAAAACGGAGTTACGTAGATGAAGTTATGGCCGATTTAAGATTTAACGACCGCACGGGCATAACGACGACCGTAGGTCTCCAAGTAGTCTTCCACTCTGCTCTCTACATCACCCAATGATGTAATAAATTTTCAGGGCATTCGTCTTATTACAAACTATCCAGAAACATATTACATAAAAAAAGGAGTTACGTAGCAAAAATTATGTCCGATTCAAAATTTAAGGACCGCGTGGGCATAACGATGTCCCTAGGTCACAAGTTGTCTTACGCTATACAATATATATCATCCAATGGTGTAATAATTTTCCTGGGCCTTCTTCCCATTACAAGCATTCCGGAATCAAGTTATAATAAGGAAACAGAGTTACGTCGAAAAAGTTATGGTCGATTTAAGATTTAACGACTGCGCTAGCACAACGACGACCCTAGATGTCAAAGAAGTCTTCTGCTATGCTATCTACGTAACCCAATGATGTAACAATTTTCCAGGGCCTTTGTCTCATTGCAATGTTTATAGAAACATGTAATAATAAAAAAAATAGAGTTACGTATCAAAAGTTATGGCCAATTTAATATTTACCGACTGCACGGGTTATTGACGACCATAGGTCTCCATGTAGTCTTCCACTATGGTATCTACGTCACCCAATGATGTAATAAGTTTTCAAGGCACTTGTTTTATTATAAGCTATCCAGACCATATAATTGTAAAAAAAAATAGAGTTACGTAGAAAAAGTTATGTCCGATTCAAAATTTAAGGACCGCATGGGCATAACGACGCCCTTGGGTCACAAGTAGTTTTACGCTGTACAATCTGTATCATCCAATGGTGTAATAATTTCCCCGGCCTTCGTCCCATTACAAGCGTTCTGAAAAAATGTTATAATATGGAAATAGAGTTACGTAAGAAAAGTTATTGCCGATTCAATATTTACCGACCACGTGGGCATAACGACGACCCTAGGTGTCCAAGAAGTATTTTGCTATGCTATATACATCACCCAATGATGTAATAATTTTCTACGTCCTTCGTCTCATTACAAGCTTTCCAGAAACATATGATAATAAAAAATAGAGTTACATATCAAAACTTATGGCTGATTTAACAATTACTGACCATGCAGGCATAACAACGACCCTGGGTCGTAAGTAGACTTATGCTGTGTAATCTATATCATCCAATGGTGTAATAATTTTCTTCGGCCTTCGTCGCATTACAAGCTTTCCAGAAATTTTTTATTATACGAAAACGGAGTTACGTAGATAATGTTATAGCCGATTTAACATATAACGACTGTGCGGGCATAACGATGACCCTAGGTTTCCAAATAGTCTTCCGTTATGCTATCTTCATCACCCAATGATGTAATAATTTTTCAGGGCATTCATCTTATTACAAGCTATCTAGAAACATATTATTGCAAAAAAATGGAGTTACGTAGCAAAAATTATATCCGATTCAAAATTTAAGGACCGCGTGGGCATAACGACGCCCGCGGTCGCAAGTTGTCTCACGCTGTAGAATCTATATCTTCCAATGGTGTAATACCTTTCTTGGGCCTTCATCCCATTACAAGCATTCCGAAAACATGTTATAATAAGGAAACAGAGTTATGTATGAAAAGTTATAACCGATTTAAGATTTAATGACCGTGCGAGCATAACGACAGCCCTAGGTGTCCAAGAAGTCTTCTGCTATGCTGTCTGCATCACCCAATGGTGTAATAATTTTCTAGGGCCTTCTTCTCATTACAAGCTTTCCAGAAACAAATAGTTAAAAAAAAATAGAGTTACATATCCAAAGTTATGGCCGATTTAATATTTACCGACCGTGCGGACATAACAACGACCCTGGGTCACAAGTAGTCTTACGCGGTGTAATCTATATCATCCAATGGTGTGATAATTTTCTTGGGCCTTCATCCCATTACATGTGTTCCGAAAACATGATATAATTGGGAAACATAGTTACGTAGGAAAAGTTATTGCCGATTTAAGATTTAACGACCGCGTGGGCATAACGACGACCCTCGGTGTCTAAGAAGTCTTCTGCTAAGCTATCTACATCACCCAATGATGTAATAATTTTCTACGTCCTTCGTCTCATTACAAGCTTTCTAGAAACAAATAATAATAAAAAAACAGAGTTACGTATCAAAAGTTATGGCCGATTTAATATTTACCGATTGTACGGGCATAACGACACCAAGGATCTCCAAGTAGTCTTCCGTTATGCTATCTACATCGCCCAATGATGTAATAAATTTTCAGGCCTTTCGTCTTTTCGCAAGCTATCCAGAAACATCTTATAGTAAATAAAACAGAGTTACGTAGCAAAAGTTATGTCCGATTGAAAATTTAAGGACCGTGCGGGCATATTGACGCCTCTGGGTCCTAAGTAATCCAACACTATGCTACCGTATCATCCAATCGTGTAATAATTTCCCTGGGCCTTCATCTCATTACAAGCTTTCCGGAAATATATTATAATATGAAAACGGAGTTACGTAGATAATGCTATGGCCGATTTAACATTTAACGACCGCGCGGCCATAACGACGACCCTAAGTCTCCAAGTAGTCGTCAACTATGCTCTCTACATCACCCAATGACGTTATAATTTTTTAGGGCATTCGTCTTATTACAAGCTATCCAAAAACATGTTATTGTAAAAAAAAAATAGAGTTACGTAGCAAAAGTTATATCCGATTCAAAATTTAACGACCGCGTGGGCATAACGACGCCCTAGGTCGCAAGTTGTCTTACGCTGTACAATCTATATCTTCCAACGGTGTAATAATTTTCCTGGGCCTTTGTCCCATTACATGCGTTCTGAAAACATGTTATAACAAGCAAATAGAATTACATAGGAAAAGTTATGCCTGATTTAAGATTTAACGACTGCGCGGGCATAACGATGGCCCTAGGTGTCCAAGAATTCTCCTGCCATGCCATCTGCATCACCTAATGGTTTTTATAATTTGCTAGGCCTTCGTCTCATTACAAGCTTTCCAGAAACTTATAATAATAAAAAAACAGCGTTACATATCAAAAGTTATGGGCGATTTAATATTTACCGACCGTGCGGGCATAACGACGACCCTGGGTCGTAAGTAGTCTTACGCTATAAAATCTATATCTCCCAATGGTGTAATAATTTTCCTGGGCCTTCGTCCCATTACAGGCTTTCCGAAAATATATTATAATATGAAAATGAAGTTACGTAGATAATGTCATGGCCGATTTAAGAATTAACGACCGCGCGGGTAAAACGACCACCTTAGGTCTCCAAGTAGTCTTCCACTTTGCTATCTACATCACCCAATGATGTAATAATTTTTCAGGGCATTCGTCTTATAACAAGCTATCCAGAAACATATTATTTTAAAAAAAATTGAGTTACGTAGCAAACGTTATGTCCGATTTAAAATTTAAAAACTGCGTGGGCATAACGACATCGCAGGGTCGCAAGTTGTTTTACGCTATGCAATTTATGCCATCCATTGGTGTAATAATTTTCCTTGGCCTTTGTCCCATTACAAGCATTCCGGAAACATGTTATAATAAGGAAATAGAGTTACGTAGAAAAAGTTAGGCTTGATTTAAGATTCAATGACTGCGCTGGCATAACGACGACCCTAGGTGTCCAAGAAGTCTTCTGCTATGCTATCTACGTCACTCGATGATGTAATAATTTTCTTGGGTCTTCGTCTCATTACAAGTTTTCCAGAAACATATAATAATAAAAAAACAGAGTTACGTATCAAAAGTTATAGCCGATTTAATATTTACCAACCGCGCGGCCATATTGACGACCATAGGTCTCCAAGAAGTCTTCCACAATGCTATCTACATCACCCATTGAAGTAATATTTTTTCAAGGCATTCGTCTTATTACAAGCTATCCAGAAACTAATTATTGTAAAAAAAATAGAGTTACGTTGCAAAAATTTTAACCGATTCAAAATTTAAGGACCGCGTGAGCATAACGACGCCCCTGGGTAGCAAGTAGTCTTACGCTGTACAATCTATATCATCCAATGGTGTAATAATTTCCCTGGGCCATCGTCACATTTTATGCTTTCCGGAAATATATTATAATACGAAAACGGAGTTACGTAGATAATGTTATGGCCGATTTAAGATTTAACGACCGCGCGGGCATAACGACGACCCTAGGCCTCCAAGTATTCTTACACTATGCCATCTATATCCCCCAATGATGTTATAAATTTTCAGGGCATTCGCCTTATTACAAACTATCCAGAGACATGTTATTGTAAAACAAATAGAGTTACATAGAAAAACTTGTCCAATTCAAAATTTAAGGACCGAGTGGGCATAATGATGCCCCTGGGTCGCAGGTAGTCTTACGCTGTACAATCTAAATCATCCAATCGTGTAATAATTTCCGTGGGCCTTCGTCTCATTACAAGCATTTCGAAAATTTATTATAATAAGGAAACAGAGTCACGTGGGAAACGTTATTCCCGATTTAAGATTTAACGACTGCGTGGGCATAACGACGACCCTAGGTGTCCAAGAAGTCTTTTGGTATGCTCTCACATCACCCAATGATGTAATAGTTTTCTAGGTCCTTCGTCTCATTAGAAGCTTTCCAGAAACATAAAATAATAAAAAAACAGAGTTACATATCAAAAGTTATGGCCGATTTAATATTTAACGACCGCGCGGGCACAACGACGACCCTTGGTGTCCAAGAAGTCTTCTGCAAAGCTATCTACATCAACCAATGATGTAATAATTTTCAAGGGCCTTCGTCTCATTACAAGGTTTCCAAAAGCATATAATAATAAAAAACAACTGAGTTACATATCAAAAATTATGGCCGATTTAATATTTACCGACCGTGCGGGCATAACGACGACCCTGGGTCGCAAGTAGTCTTAAGCTATACAATCTATATCATCCAATGGTGTAATGATTTCCCTGGGCCTTCGTCCCATTACAAGTGTTTTGGAGACATGTTATCATAAGGAAACAGAATTACGTAGAAAACGTTATGGTCGATTTAAGATTTAACGGCTGCGCTGGCAAAACGACGACCCTAGGTGTCCAAGAAGTCTTCTGCTATGCTATCTACATCACCCAATGATCTAATAATTTTCCAGGACCTTCGTCTCATTGCAAGCTGTCCAGAAACATATAATATTAAAAAAAATAGAGTTACGTATCAAAAGTCATGGCCGATTTAATATTTAACGACCGCACGGGGATATTGACGACCCTTGGTCTCCAAGTAGTCTTCCACTATGCTGTCTACATCACCCAATGATGCAATAATTTTTGAGGGCATTCGACTTATTACAAGCCATCCAGAAACTTATTATTGTAAAAAAAAATAGAGTTACATCGCAAAAGTTATGTCCGATTCAAAATTTAAGGACCGCGAGGGCATAACGACGCCCCTGGGTAGCAAGTAGTCTCACGCTGTACAATCTATATCATCCAATGGTGTAATAATTTCCCTGGGCCTTCGTCACATTTTATGCTTTCTAGAAATATATTA
This sequence comes from Sideroxylon spinosum, assembly GCA_003260245.2. Lineage (NCBI taxonomy): Eukaryota > Viridiplantae > Streptophyta > Magnoliopsida > Ericales > Sapotaceae > Sideroxylon > Sideroxylon spinosum. The sequence goes on along the minus strand of QLOD02038257.1, from coordinate 6,349 downwards.
TAATATGAAAACGGAGTTACGTAGATAATGTTATGGCCGATTTAAGATTTAGCGACCGCGCGGGCATAACGACGACCCTAGGTCTCCAAGTATTCTTACACTATGCCATCTACATCCCCCAATGATGATATAAATTTTCAGGGCATTCGTGTTATTACAAACTATCCAGAAACAAGTTATTGTAAATAAAATAGAGTTACGTAGCAAAAGTTATGTCCGATTCAAAATTTACGGATTGAGTGGGCATAATGAAGCCCCTGGGTCACAGGTAGTTTTACGCTGTACAATCCATATCAACCAATGGTGTTATAATTTGTATGCGCCTTCATCCCATTACAAGCGTTCCGAAAAGATGTTATAATAAGGAAACCTATTTACGAAGGAAACGTTATTGTCGATTTAAGATTTAACAACCGCGTGGACATAACGTCGACCCTAGGTGTCCAAGAAGTCTTCTGGTATGCTCTCTACATCACCCAATGATGTAATAGTTTTCTACGTCCTTCGTCTCATTAGAAGCTTTCCAGAAACATCAAATAATAAAAAAACAGAGTTACAAAATCAAAAGTTACGGCTGATTTAATATTTAACGACCGCACGGGCATAACGACGTCCCTTGGTGTCCAAGAAGTCTTTTGCTATGCTACCTACATCAACCAATAATGTAATAATTTTCTTGGGGCTTCGTCTCGTTACAAGCTTTCCAGAAACATATAATAATAAAAAAAACTGAGTTACATATCAAAAGTTATAGCCGATTTAATATTTACCGACCGTGCGGGCATAACGACGACCTTGGGTCGCAAGAAGTCTTACGCTGTACAATCTATATCATCCAATGGTGTAATGATTTCCCTGGGCCTTCGTTCCATTACAAGCGTTTTGGAGACAAGTTATAATAAGGAAACAGAGTTATGTAGAAAAATTTATGGTCGATTTACGATTTAACGGCCGCACTGGCATAACGACGACCCTAGGTGTCTTAGAAGACTTCTGCTATGCTATTTACATCACCCAATGATGTAATAATTTTCCAGGGCGTTCGTCTTATTATAAGCTTTCCAGAAACATATAATATTAAAAAAACAGAGTTACGTATCGAAAGTCGTGGCCGATTTGATATTTAACGACCCTAGGTCTCCAAGTAGTCTTCCACCATGCTGTCTACATCACCCAATGATGTAATAATTTTTTAGGGCATTCGTCTTATTACAAGCTATCCAGAAACATATTATTGTAAAACAAATAGAGTTACATAGCAAATGTTATGTCCGATTCAAAATTTAAGGACCGCGTGGGCATAACGACGCCCCTGGGTCACGAGTAGTCTTGCGCTGTACAATCTATCTCATCCAATAATGTAATAATTTCCTTGGGCCTTCGTCCCATTACAAGTGTTCCGAAACCATGTTATAATATGGAAATAGAGTTACGTAGGAAAAGTTATGGCCGATTTAAGATTTAACGACCGCGTGGCCAGCCCGACGACCCTAGGTCTCCAAGTAGTCTTCCACTGTGCTATCTACATCACCTAATGACGCAATAATTTTTGAGGGCATTCGTCTTATTACAAGCTATCCAGAAACATATTATTGTAAAAAAATAGAGTTACGTAGCAAAAGTTATGTCCGATTCAAAATTTAAGGACCGCATGGGCATAACGACGCCCCTGGGTCGTAAGTTGTCCTACGCTGTACAATCTATATCTTACAATGGTATAATAATTTTCCTGGGCTTTCGCCCCACTGCAAGCATTCCGAAAACATGTTATAATAAGGAAACAGAGTTGCATGGCCGATTTAAGATTTAACGACCACGCGGGCATAACGACGGCCCTAGGTGTCCAAGAAGTCTTCTGCAATGCTGTCTACATCACCCAATGGTTTTTATAATTTTCTAGGGCCTTCATCTCATTTCAGGCTTTCTAGAAGCATATAATAATAAAAAAACAAAGTTACATATCAAAAGTTATGGATGATTTAATATTTACCGACCGTGCGGGCATAACGACGATCCTGGGTCGCAAGTAGTCCTGCGTTGTACAATCTATAATATCCAATGGTGTAACAATTTTCCTGGGTCATCGTCCCATTGCAAGCTTTTTGAAAATATATTATAATACGAAAACGGATTTACGTCGATAATGTTATGGCCGATTTAAGATTTCACGACTGCGCGGGCATAACGACGACCCTAGGTCTCCAAGTAGTCTTCCACTCTGCTATCAACATCACCCAATCATGTAATAATTTTTCAGGGCATTCATCTTATTACATGCTATCCAAAAACATATTACATAAAAAAATGGAGTTACGTGGTAAAAGTTATGTCCGATTCAAAATTTAAGGACCGTGTGGGTATAACGATGCCCTTGGGTCATAAGTTGTCTTACGCTATACTATCTATGTCATCCAATGGTGTAATAATTTCCTGGGCCTTCGTCACATTACAAGCATTCTGGAAACATGTTATAATACGGAAACAGAGTTACGTAGAAAAATTTATGGTCGATTTAAGATTTAATGGCCGCGGTGGCATAACGATGACCCTAGGTGTCCAAGAAGTTTTTTGCTATGCTATCTACATCACCCAATGATCTGATAATTTTCCAGGGCCTTCGTCGCTTTACAAGCTTTCAAGAAATATATAATAATAAAAAAATAGAGTTACGTATCAAAAGTTATGGCCGATTTAATATTTAACGACCACACGGGGATATTGACGACCCTAGGTCTCCAAGTAGTCTTCCACTATGCTATCTACATCACCCAATGATGTAATATTGTTTCCGGGCATTCAACTTATTACCAGCTATCCAGAAAGATATTATTGTAAAAAAAATAGAGTTACGTAGCAAAAGTTATGTCCGATTCAAAATTTAAGGACCACGTTGGCATAACGATGTCCCTGGGTCGCAAGTAGTCTTAGCTGTACAATCTATATCATCCAACGATGTACTAATTTTGCTGAGCCTTTATCCCGTTACAAGCGTTCTGAAAACATGTTATAATGTGGAAACAGAGTTACGTAGGAAAAGTTATGGCCGATTTATGATTTAACGACCGCGTGGGCAGCACAACGACCGTAGGTCTCCAAGCAATCTTCCACTATGCTATCTACGTCACCAAATGATGTAATAATTTTTGAGGGCATTCGTGTTATTACAGGCTATCCAGAAACATATTATTGTAAAACAAATGAAGTTATGTAGCAAAAGTTATGTCCGATTCAAAATTTGAGGACCGTGTGGGCATAACGGCGCCCTGGGTCGCAAGTTATCTTACGCTGTACAATCTATATCTTCCAATGGTGTAATAATTTACCAGGGCCTTCGCCGCATTACAAGCATTCTGAAAACATTTTCTAATAAGTAAACAAAGTTACACAGGGAAAGTTATGGCTGATTTAAGAATTAACGACCGCGCAGGCATAACGACGGCCCTATGTGTCCAAGAAGTCTTCTGCCGTGCTATCTGCATCACCCAATGGTTTTCAAAATTTTCTAGGGCTTTTGTCTCATTACAAGCTTTCCAGAAACATATAATAATAAAAAAACAGAGTTACATATCAAAAGTTGTGGCCGATTTAATATTTACCGACCGTGCGGGCATAACGACGACCCTGGATCGCAAGTAGTCTCATGCTGTGTAATTTATATCATCTAATGGTGTAATAATTTTCCTGGGCCTTCATCTCATTACAAGCTTTCCGAAAATATATTATAATATGAAAACGGAATTACGTAGATAAAGTTATGGCCAATTTAAGATTTAACGACGGCACGGGCATAACGACGACTCGAAGTCTCTAAGTAGTCTTCCACTCTGCTATCTACATCACCCAATCATCTAATTCTTTTTCAGGGCATTCATCCTATTACATGCTATCCAAAAACATATTACATAAAAAAATTGAGTTACGTCGCAAAAGTTATGTCCGATTTAAAATTTAAGGACCGCGTGGGCATAACGACACCCCAAGTTCGCAAATTGTCTTACGCTAGACAATCTATGTTATCCAATGGTGTAATAATTTTCTTTAGCCTTCGTCACATTACAAGCGTTTTGGAAACATGTTATAATACGGAAACAGAGTTACGTAGAAAAAGTTATGGTCGATTTAAGATTTAACGGCCGCGCTGGTATAACGACGACCCTAGCTGTCCAAGAAGTCTTCTGCTATGCTATCTGCATCACACAATGATGTAATAATTTTCTAGGGCCTTCGCCTCATTACAAGTTTTCCAGAAACATATAATAATAAAAAAATGGAGTTACGTATCAAAAGTTATGGGCGATTTAATATTTACCGACCGTGCGAGGATATTGACGACCCTAGGTCTCCAAGTAGTCTTCCACTATGCCATCTACATCACCCAATGATGTAATATTGTTTCAGGGCATTTGACTTATTACAAGCTATCCAGAAAGATATTATTATAAAAAAAATAGAGTTACGTAGCAAAAGTTATGTCCGATTCAAAATTTAAAGACTGCGTGGGCATAACGACGCCCTAGGGTCGCAAGTTATCTTACGCTATGCAATTTATGCCATCCATTGGTGTAACGATTTTCCTTGGCCTTTGTCCCATTGCAAGCATTCCGAAAACATGTTATAATAAGGAAATAGAGTTACGTAGAAAAAGTTAGGCTCGATTGAAGATTCAATGGCCGCGCTGGAATAACGATGACCGCGCGGGAATATTGACGACCCTAGGTCTCTAAGTAGTCTTCCACTATGCTGTCTACATCACCCAATGATGTAATAATTTTTTAGGGCATTTGTCTTATTACAAGCTACCCAGAAGCATATTATTGTAAAAAAAAAGATAGAGTTACATAGCAAATGTTATGTCCGATTCAAAATTTAAGGACCGCGTGGGCATAACGATGCCCCTGGGTCACAAGTAGTCTTCCGCTGCACAATCTATATCATCCAATGGTGTAATAATTTCCCTGGGCCTTCGTCCCATTACAAGTGTTCCGAAAACATGTTATAATATGGAAACAGAGTTACGTAGGAAACGTTATAGCCGATTTATGATTTAACGACCGCGTGGGCAGCACGACGACCCTAGGTCTCCAAGTAGTCTTCCACTATACTATCTACATCACCTAATGATGCAATAATTTTTGAGGGCATTCGTCTTATTACAAGCTATTCAGAAACATATTATTGTAAAGAAAAATAGAGTTACGTAGCAAATGTTATGTCTGATTCAAAATTTAAGGACCGCATGGGCATAACGACGCCCCTGCGCTATAAGTTGTCCTACGCTGTACAATCTATATCTTCCAATGGTATAATAATTTTCCTGGGCTTTCATCCCACTGCAAGCGTTCCGAAAACATGTTATAATAAGGAAACAGAGTTGCGCAGCAAAGTTGTGGCCGATTTAAGATTTAACGACCACGCGGCATAACGACGGCCCTAGGTGTCCAAGAAGTCTTCTGCAATGCTGTCTACATCACCCAATGGTTTTTATAATTTTCTAGGGCCTTCATCTCATTACAAGCTTTCTAGAAGCATATAATAATAAAAAATCAAAGTTACATATCAAAAGTTATGGCTGATTTAATATTTACCGACCGTGCGGGCATAACGACGACCCGGGGTCGCAAATAGTCTTACGTTGTACAATCTATAATATCCAATGGTGTAACAATTTTCCTGGGTCATCGTCCCATTACAAGCTTTCCGAAAATTTATTATAATACGAAAACGGAGTTACGCAGATAGAGTTATGGCTGGTTTAAGATTTAACGACTGCGTGGTCATAACGACGACCCTAGGTCTCCAAGTAGTCTTCCACTCTGCTATCTACATCACCTAATCATGTAATAATTTTTCAGGGTATTCATCTTATTACATGCTATCCAAAAACATATTACATAAAAAAATGGAGTTACGTGGTAAAAGTTATGTCCGATTCAAAATTTAAGGACCGCGTGGGCATAACGATGCCCTTGGGTCACAAGTTATCTTACGCTATACAATCTATGTCATCCAATGGTGTAATAATTTTCCTGGGCCTTTGTCATATTACAAGCGTTCTGGAAACATGTTATAATACGGAAACAGAGTTACGTAGAAAATGTTATGGTCGATTTAAGATTTAATGGCCGTGCTGGCATAACGACGACCCTAGGTGTCCAAGAAGTCTTCTACTATGCTATCTACGTCACCCAATGATCTAATAATTTTCCAGAGCCTTCGTCTCATTACAAGCTTTCCAGAAATATATAATTATAAAAAAACAGAGTTACGTACCAAAAGTTATGGCCGATTTAATATTTAACGACCGCGCGGGGATATTGACGACCCTAGGTCTCCAAGTAGTCTTCCACTA
>QLOD02038096.1:0-27578 GCA_003260245.2 Sideroxylon spinosum | reverse complement strand
ATAATTCTTTAGTGGAATGAATTATAATTTATGTAATTAAATCCTAACCCGAGTAGGATTAGGAGATTTAATTACATGGGAAGTCCTTCTCTTATTTGCCTGTTGGTCCCCGTTATAGCCCTATAAAATACCCTCTCTTGTGGTAGCTAAGGTTAAGGTTTTCAAAAGAGAAAAATAAGAACCCTAGAGAAACTGCCGAGAGATCCCACCATCTTTTGAGAGAGAAGGGAGGTATTTTCGGGAATACAATAGAAGGCTGAAGGTTGAGATTGAGAATTCGAGTCAAAGTCAACAAAAGTTTTCTCTATTGGATTTGTCGAGATCAAACCAGAGAGATCTCGAAGATATGATATTGTTCTCATAGTATAGAACGGTAAAGAATTTTTATATTAATTATATACACTATAGCCTTGATCTTGGGGTTTTTCTGCGTTCCCCAACACACCCAATGATGTAATAATTCCCCAGGCCTTCGTCTCATTACAAGCTTTCAAGAAACATATTATAATAACAAAATGGAGTTACGTAGCAAAAAGTATGGCCGATTTAAGATTTTAACGACCGCGCGGCCGTAATGACAACCCCAGGTCTCTAGTAGCCTTTCTTTGTATTATTTAGATCCCTAATGATGTAGTAATTTCCCAGGGCATTCATGTTATTACAAGCTTTCCATAAACAAATTATAACAATAAAATGGCGTTACGTAACAAAAGTTACGTCCGATTTGAAATTTAATGACTGCACGGGCATAACAACACCCTTGGGTCACCACTTAGTCTTACGCTATGTTGTCTATATCATCAAATGATGTACTAATTCTCCAAGACCTTTGTCTCATTACAAGCTTTCTAGAAACATATTATAATATGAAAATGGAGTTACGTAGCAAAAGTTATGGTCGATTTAAGATTTAACGACCGCGCAGAGATAATGATGACCCTAGGTCTCCTTATAGTCTTCTGCGATGCTGTCTACATCACCCAATGATGTAACAATTTTCTAGTGCCTTCGTCTCATTACAAGCTTTCCAGAAAAATATTATAACAAGCAAACGGAGTTACGTAGCAAAAAGTATGGCCGATTTGAGATTTTTAATGACCGCGCAGCCATAACGACGACCCCAGCGCTCCAAATAGTTTCCTTTGTACTGTTCACGTCCCTAACGATGTAATAATTTTCCAGGGCATTCATGTTATTACAAGCTTTCCATAAACATATTATAATAATAAAATGGAGTTACGATGCAAAGGTTACCTCTGATTTAAAATTTATGGACCGCGTGACCGTAACGATGCCCCCGGGTCTCCACTTAGTCTTACGTTATACTATCTATATCATCGAATGATTTAGTCATTCTTCAAGAGCTTCGTCCTATTACAGGCCTTCCAAAAACATATTATAATAAGAAAATGGAGTAACACAGAAAAAGATAAGGCCGATTTAAGATTTAACGACCGTGCGGGAATAAGGATGACCCTAGGTCTCCACGTAGTCTTCTACTACGCTGTCAACATCACGCAACGAAGTAACAATTTTCTAGGGCCTTCATCTCATTACAAGCTTTCCAGAAACATATTATAATAAGCAAACGGAGTTACGTAGCAAATATTATGGCCTATTTAAGATTAACGACCGCGCGGCCATAACGACGATCCCAGGCCTCCAAGTAGTCTTCCTCTATACTGTTTACTTCCCTAGTGATGTAATAATTTTCTAGGGCATTCATCTTATTACAAGCTTTCCATTAACATATGATAATAAGAAAACAGAGTTACGCAACAAAAGTTACGTCCGATTTAAAATTTAACGATCGCGCCGGCATAACGACGCCCTTGGGTCTCCACTTAGACTTACGCTTACCACAGGTCTCCAAATAGTCTTCCACTATGCTGTTTGCATCCCCAAATGATGTAATAATTTTCCAGAGCATTCGTCTGATTACAAGCTTTCCGTAAACATATTATAAGAAGAAAACGGAATTACACAGCAAAATTTACGTCTGATTTAAAATATAACGACCGCGAGGGCCTAACGACGCCCTTGGGTCTCCACTTAGTCTTATGCTATACAATTTGTATCATCGAATGATGTAATAATTCTACAGCACCATCGTCTTAATACAGGCTTTCAAGAAACATATGATCATAAGAAAACGGAGTAATGTCGAAAAAGTTAAGGCCGATTTAAAATTTAACGACCGCGTGGGGATAATGATTACCCTAGGTCTCTATGTAGTCCTCTGCTATGCTGTCGACAACACCCAATGATGCAACAATTTTCTAGGGCCTTTGTCTCATTACAAACTTTCCAGAAACATATTATAATAAGCAAACGGAGTTACATAGCAAAAATAATGGCCGATTTAAGATTCTAATGATCGCGTGGCCATAACGACAACAAAAGGTCTCCAGTAGTCTTCCGCTATACTGTTTACACCCCCAGTTGATGTAATAAATTTCCAGGGCATTTGTCTTATTGCAAGCTTTCCGTAAGCATGTTATAACAAGAAAAGAGAGTTACGCAGCGAAAGTTACGTCTGATTTAAAATTTAACGGTCGCGCGCGCATAAGGGCGCCCTTGGGTCTCCACTTAGTCTTCCGCTATACTGTTTGCATCCCCAAATGATGTAATAATTTTCCAGGGCATTTGTCTTAATACAAGCTTTCCGTAAAAATGTTATTAAAAAAAGGGTCTTACGCAGCAAAAGTTATGTCTGATTTAAAATTTAAAACAACCACGCTGGTATAGCAACGCTCTTGGGTCTCCACTTAGTCTTATGCTATGCAATCTGTATCATCGAACGATGTAATAATTCTCCAAGACCATCGTCTCAATACAGGTTTTCCAAAGACATATTATAATAAGTAAACGGAGAAACGTAGAAAAAGTTATGATCGATTTAAGATTTAACGACCGCGCGGAGATAATGATGACCCTAGGTCTCCTTGTAGTCTTCTACGATGCTATCTACATCACCCAATGATGCAACAATTTTCTAGTGCCTTCATCTCATTACAAGCTTTCCAGAAACATATTATAACAAGCAAACGGAGTTATGTAGCAAAAAGTATGGCCGATTTAAGATTTTTAATGATCGCGCGGCCATAACGACGACCCCAGGTCTCCAAATAGTTTCCTTTGTACTGTTTACATCCCTGACGATGTAATAATTTTCCAGGGCATTCATCTTATTACAAGCTTTCCATAAACATATTATAATAATAAAACGGGGTTACGATGCAAAAGTTACGTCCGATTTAAAATTTAACAACCGCACAGGCATAACAACGCCCTTGGGTCTCCACTTAGCCTTACGCTATGCTGTCCGTATCGTCGAACGATGTACTAATTCTCCAGGACCTTCATCTCATTATAAGCTTTCTAGAAACATATTATAGTAAGAAAACGGAGTCACGTATCAACGTTATGGCCGATTTATGATTTAATGACCGTGCGGGGATAATGATGACCCTAGGTCTCCATGTAATCTTCTGCTAAGCTATGTACGTCACCGAATGATGTAATAATTTTCTTGGGCCTTCATCTCTTTATAATCTTTCCATAAACATATTATAATAGCAAATGGGGTTACGTAGCGAAAGATACGGCCGATTTAAGATTTTAACGACCGCGCGGCCATAACGACGATCCCAGGTCTCCAAGTAGTCTTCCTCTATACTATTTACTTCCCCAGTGATGTATTAATTTTCCAGGGCATTCATCTTATTACAGGCTTTCCATTAACATATGATAATAAGAAAACAGAGTTACGTAGCAAAAGTTACGTCCGATTTAAAATTCAACGATCGCACTGGTATAACGACGTCCTTGGGTCTCCACTTAGACTTACGCTATGCTATTTATATCGTCGAATGATGTAATAATTGTCCAGGACATTCTTCTCATTACAAGCTTTCTAGAAACATCTTATAATAAGAAAACAGAGTAACGTAACAAAAGTTATGGCCGATTTAAGATTTAACAACCGCACGGGGATAATGATGACCCTAGGTCTCCATGTAGTCTTTTGCTATGCTTTCTACATTACCCAATGACGTAACAATTTTCTAGGGCCTTCATCTATACTTTTTACATCCTCAATGATGTAATAATTTTTCAAGGCATTCATCTTATTAGAAGCTTTCCGTAAACATATTATAATAAAAAAAAAAGGAGTCACGCAGCAAAAGTTATGTCCGATTTAAAATTTAACGACCGCGCGGGCATAACGATGCCACTGGGTCTCCACTTAGTCTTATGCCATACTATCTATACGATCCAACGGTGTAGTAGTTCTTCAAGAGCTTCGTCCTGTTATAGGCTTTCTAGAAACATATTATAATTAGAAAACGAAGTTACATAGCAAACGTTATGGTCGATTTAAGATTTAACGACTGTGCGGGGATAATGATGACCCAAGGTCTCCATATAGTCTTCTCCTATGCTAACTACATCACCCAATGATGTAACAATTTTCTAACGCATTCTTCTCATTACAAACTTTCCAAAAGCATATTATAATAAGCAAACGGAGTTAAGGAGTAAAAACTATGGCCGATTTAATATTCTAACAACTGCGCGGCCATAACGACGATCACAGGTCTCCAAGTAGTCTTCCACTATGCTCTTTGCATCCCCAAATGATGTAATAATTTTCCAGAGCATTCGTCTGATTACAAGCTTTCCGTAAACATATTATAAGAAGAAAACGGAATTATGCAGCAAAATTTACGTCTGATTTAAAATATAACGACCGCGAGGGCCTAACGACGCCCTTAGGTCTCCACTTAGTGTTATGCTATACAATTTGTATCATCGAATGATGTAATAATTCTCCAACACCATCGTCTCAATACAGGCTTACAAGAAACATATTATAATAAGAAAACGGAGTAATGTAGAAAAAGTTAAGGCCGATTTAAAATTTAACGACCGATAATGATTACCCTGGGTCTCTATGTAGTCTTCTGCTATGCTGTCTGCAACACCCAATGATGTAACAATTTTCTAGGGCCTTCGTCTCATTACAACCTTTCCAGAAACATATTATAATAAGCAAACGGAGTTACATAGCAAAAATAATGGCCGATTTAAGATTCTAACGATCGCGCGGCCATAACGACGACAAAAGGTCTCCAGTAGTCTTCCGCTATACTGTTTGCACCCACAATTGATGTAATAAATTTCCAGGGCATTTGTCTTATTGCAAGCTTTCCGTAAACATATTATAACAAGAAAAGAGCGTTACGCAGTGAAAGTTATGTCTGATTTAAAATTTAACGATCGCGCGCGCATAAGGACGCCCTTCGGTCTCCACTTAGTCTTCCGCTATACTATTTGCATCCCCAAATGATGTAATAATTTTCAAGGGCATTTTTCTTATTACAAGATTTCCGTAAATATTTTAATAAAAAAGGGTCTGATTTAAAATTTAAAACAACCACGCTGGCATAGCGACGCCCTTGGGTCTCCACTTAGTCTTATGCTATGTAATCTGTATCATCGAACGATGTAATAATTCTCTAAGACCATCGTCTCGGTACAGGCTTTCCAAAGACATATTATAATAAGTAAACGGAGTAACGTAGAAAAAGTTATGGTCGATTTAAGATTTAACGACTGCGCGGAGATAATGATGACCCTAGGTCTCCTTGTAGTCTCCTATGATACTATCTATATCACCCAATGATGTAATAATTTTCTAGTGCCTTCGTCTCATTACAAGCTTTCCAGAAACATATTGTAACAAGAAAACAGAGTTACGTAGCAAAAAGTATGGCCGATTTAAGATTTTTAATGACCACGCAGCCATAACGACGACCCTAGGTCTCCAAATAGTTTCCTTTGTACTATTTACATCCCTGACGATGTAATAATTTTCCAAGGCATTTATCTTATTACAAGCTTTCCACAAACATATTATTATAATAAAACGGGGTTATGATGCAAAAGTTACGTCCGATTTAAAATTTAACAACCGCGTAGGCATAACAACGCCCTTGGGTCTCCACTTAGTCTTACGCTATGCTGTCCGTATCGTCGAACGATATACTAATTCTCCAAGACCTTCATCTCATTATAAGATTTCTAGAAATATATTATAGTAAGAAAACGGAGTTATGTATATCAAAATTTATGGCCGATTTAAGATTTAACAACCGCGTGGGGATAATGATGACCCTAGGTCTCCATGTAATCTTTTGCTATGCTTTCTACATTACCCAAGGTCGTAACAATTTTCTAGGGCCTTCATCTATACTTTTTACATCCCGAATGATGTAATAATTTTTCAGGGCATTCATCTTATTACAAGCTTTTGATAAACATATTATAATAAAAAAAAGGAGTCACGCAGCAGAAGTTACGTCCGATTAAAAATTTACTGACCGCGTGGGCATAACGATGCCACTGGGTCTCCACCTAGTCTTACGCTGTACTATCTATACGATCAAATGATGTAGTAGTTCTTCAAGAGCTTCATCCTATTATAGCTTTCTAGAAACATATTATAATTAGAAAATGAAGTTACATAGCAAAAGTTATGGTCGATTTAAGATTTAACGACTGCGCGGGGATAATGATGACCCAAGGTCTCCATGTAGTCTTCTCCTATGGTAACTACATCACCCAATGATGTAACAATTTTCTAACGCATTCTTCTCATTGCAAACTTTCCAAAAACATATTATAATAAGCAAACGGAGTTAGGGAGCAAAAACTATGGCCGATTTAAGATTCTAACAACTGCGCGGCCATAACGACGACCACAGGTCTCCAAGTAGTCTTCCACTATGCTCTTTGCATCCCCAAATGATGTAATAATTTTCCAGAGCATTCATCTTACTACAACCCTTCCGTAAACATATTATAACAAAAAAACAGAGTTACGAAGCAAAAGTTACGTCTGACTTAAAATATAACGACCGCGAGGACATAATGACGCCCTTGGGTCTCCACTTGGTCTTATGCTATACAATCTGTATCATCGAACAATGTAATAATTCTCCAACACCATCATCTGTATACAGTCTTTCCAGAAACATATTATAATACCGAAACGGAGTAACGTAGAAAAAGTTAAGGGTGATTTAAGATTTACCGACCGCACGTGGAAAATGATGACCCTAGCTGTCGATGTAGTCTTTTACTATGCCGCCTACATCACCCAATGATATAACAATTTTCTAGGACCTTCGCCTCAGTATAAGCTTTTCAAAAACATATTATAATAAGCAAACAGAGTTACGTAGAAAAAATTATGGATGATTTCAGATTTTAACGACCACGCGGCCTTAACGACGACCCCAGGTTTCCAAGCAATCTTCCTCTATGCTGTTTACATCCCCAATGATGTAATGATTTTCCAGGGCATTCATCTTATTACAAGCTTTTCATAAGCATATTATAATAAGAAAAAGGAGTTACGCAGCAAAAGTTACGTCTGATTTAAAATTTAACGATCGCATGAGCATAACGACGCCCCTAGGACTCCACCTAGCCTTACGCTATTCTGTCTGTATCGTCGAATGATGTAATAATTCCCAGAACCTTCGCCTCATTACAAGCTTTCTAGAAATATATTATAATAAGAAAATGGAGTTACGTGGCAAAAGTGATGACCGATTTAATATTTAACGACCGCGCGGGTATAATGATGACCCTAGGTCCACATGTAGTCTTCTGCTATGCTTTCTACATCATCCAACAATGTAATAATTTTCCATGGCTTTCATCTCATTATAAGCTTTCCATCAACATATTATAATAGGCAAACATTGTAACGTAGTAAAATTTCTGGCCGATTTAAGATTTAACGACCGCGCAAAGATAATGATGACCCTAGGTCTCCATGTAATCTTCTGCAATGCTATCTACGACACCCAGTGATGTAATAATTCTCCAGGGCCTTCATCTCATTACAAGCTTTCAAGAAACATATTATAATAACCAAACAGAGTTACGTGGTAAAAAGTATGGCCAATTTAAGATTTTAACGACTGTACGGCCGTCATGATGACCCCAGGTCTCTAGGCAGCCTTCCTTTGTATTGTTTTGAACCCTAATGATGTTGTAATTTCCGAGGGCATTCATTTTATTACAAGCTTTCCATAAACATATTATAATAATAAAATGGAGTTACGCAACAAAAGTTACGTCCGATTTAAAATTTAACGACGGCACGGGCATAACGACGCCCTTGGGTCTCCACTTAGTCTTATGCTATGCTGTCTATGTCGTCGAATGATGTACTAATTCTCCAAGAACTTCGTCTTATTACAAGCTTTCTAGAAACATATTATAATTAGAAAACGGAGTTATGTTTCAAAAGTTAAGGCCGATTTAAGATTTAACAGCCGCACAGGGATAACGATGACCCTAGGTCTCCACGTTGTCTTCTGCTATGCTGTCTACGTCACCCAATGATGTTACATCTTTCTGGGGCCTTCGTCTCATTACGAGCTTTCTAGAAACATATTATAGTAAGAAAACGGAGTTACGTGGCAAAAGTGATGACCGATTTAAGATTTAACGACTGCGTGGGGATAATGATGACCCTAGGTCCCCGTGTAGTCTTCCGCTATGCTTTCTACATCATCTAACGATGTAATAATTTTCCATGGCTTTCATCTCGTTACAAGCTTTCCATCAACATATTATAATAAGCAAACATTGTTACGTAGCAAAAGTTACGGCTGATTTAAGATTTAACGACCGCGCAAAGATAATGATGACCCTAGGTCTCCATGTAGTCTTCTGCAATGCTATCTACGACACCCAATGATGTAATGATTCTCCAGGGCCTTCGTCTCATCACAAGCTTTCAGGAAACATATTATAGTAACCAAACGGAGTTACGTAGCAAAAAGTATGGCCGATTCATGATTTTAATGACCGCATAGCCGTAATGACGACCCCAGGTCTCTTGGTAGCCTTCCTTTGTAATGTTTAGATCCCTAATGATTAGTAATTTCCCAGGGCATTCATGTTATTACAAGCTTTCCATAAGCATAGTATAATAATAAAATGGAGTTACGCAGCAAAAGTTACGTCCGATTGAAAATTTTACAACTGCACGGGCATAACGATGCCTTTAGGTCTCCACTTAGTCTTGCGCTATGCTTTCTGTGACATCGAATGATGTAACAATTCTCCAGGACCTTCGTCTTGTTCCAAGATTTGTAGAAATATATTATAAAAAGTAAACGGAGTTACGTCACAAAAGTTATGGCAGATTTAAGATTTAATGACCGCGCGGAGATAACGATGACCCTAGGTCTCCATGTAGTCTTTTGCTATGCTTTCTGTATCACCCAATGACGTAACAATTTTCTAGGGCCTTTATCTCATTACAACCTTTCCAGAAACATATTATAATAAGCAAGCAGAGTTACGTAGCAAAAATTATGGCCGATTTAAGATTTTAACAACCGTGCGGCCATAACGACGACCCCAGGTCTCTAAGTAGTCTTCCACTATACTATTTACATCTCTAATGATGTAATAGTTTTCGAGAGCATTCATCTTATTACAAGCTTTCCATGAGCATAATGTAATAAAAAACGGAGTTACGCAGAAAAGTTACATTCGATTTAAAATTTAACGACCGCGCGGTCATAACGATGCCCTTGGGTCTCCACTTAGTCTTACGCTATACTATCTATATCATCGAATGATGTAATAGTTCTCCAAGAGCTTCATCCTATTACAGACTTTCAAGAAACATATTATAATTAGAAAATGGAGTTATGTAGCAAACGTTATGGCCGATTTAAGATTTAACGACTACACGGGTGTATTGATGACCCTAAGTCTCCATGTAGTCTTCTACTGTGCTGTCTACATCACCCATTGATGTAACTATTTTCAAGGGCCTTCGTCTCATTACAAGCTTTCCAGAAACATATTATAGTAACCAAATGGAGTTACGTAGCAAAAAGTATGGCCGATTCACAATTTTAATGACCGCACGGCCGTAATGACGACCCCAGGTCTCTTGGTAGCCTTCCTTTGTAATGTTTAGATCCCTAATGATTAGTAATTTCCCAGGGCATTCATGTTATTACAAGCTTTCCATAAACAGAGTATAACAACAAAATGGTGTTACGCAGCAAAAGTTTCGCCCGATTTAAAATTTAACGACCGCGTGGGCAAAACGATGCCCTTGGGTCTCCACTTGGTCTTACGCTATGCTGTCTATATCGTTGAATGATGTACTAATTCTCGAAGACCACCGTCTCATTAGAAGCTTTCTAGAAACATATTATAATTAGAAAACGGAGTTACGTATCAAAAGCTAAGGCCGATTTAAGATTTAACAACCGTGCAGGGATAAAGATTACCCTAGGTCTCCATGTAGTCTTACGCTATGCTATTTACGTCACACAATGATGTTAGATCTTTCTAGGGCCTTCGTCTTGTTACAAGCTTTCTAGAAACATATTATAGTAAAAAAACGGGGTTACGTGGCAAAAGTGATGACCGATTTAAGATTTCACGACCGCGCAGGGATAATGATGACCCTAGATCTCCATGTAGTCTTCTGCTGTGCTTTCCACATCATCCAACGATGTAACAATTTTCCATGGCTTTCATCTCATTACAAGCTTCCCATCAACATATTATAATAAGCAAGCATTGTTACGTAACAAAAGTTATGGCCGATATAAGATTTAACGACCGCGTAAAGATTATGATGACCCTAGGTCTCCATGTAGTCTTCTGTAATGCTATCTACGACACCCAATGATGTAATAATTCTCCAGGGCCTTCGTCTCATTACAAGCTTTCAAGAAACATATTATAATAACCAAACGGAGTTACGTAGCAAAAAGTATGGCCGATTTAAGATTTTAACGACTGCGCGGCCGTAATGACGACCCCAGGTCTCTAGGTAGCTTTCCTTTGTAATGTTTAGATCCTTAATGATTAGTAATTTCCCAAGGAATTCATGTTATTACAAGATTTCCATAAACATAGTATAATAATAAAATGGAGTTACGCAGCAAAAGTTACGTCCGATTTAAAATTTAACGACCGCGCGGGCATAACGACGCCCTTGGGTCTCAACTTAGCCTTACGCTATGCTGTCTATATCGTCGAATGATGAACTAATTCTCCAAGACCTTCATCTCATTACAACCTTTCTAGAAACATATTATAATTAGAAATCGGAGTTACGTATCAAAAGTTAAGGCCGATTTAAGATTTAACAACCGCGCAGGGATACCGATGACCCTAGGTCTCCATGTAGTCTTCTGCTATGCTGTCTACGTCACCCAATGATGTTACATCTTTCTAGGGCCTTCGTCTCATTACAAGGTTTCTAGAAACATATTATAGTAAAAAAGCGGAGTTACGTGGCAAAAGTGATGACCGATTTAAGATTTAACGACTGCGTGGGGATAGTGATGACCCTAGGTCCCCATATAGTCTTCTGCTATGCTTTCTACATCATCTAACGATGTAATAATTTTCCATGGCTTTCATCTCATTACAAGCCTTCCATCAACATATTATAATAAGCAAACATTGTTACGTAGCAAAAGTTATGGCCGATTTAAGATTTAACGACCGTGCAAAGATAATGATGACCCTAGGTCTCCATGTAGTCTTCTGCAATGCTATCTACGACACCCAATGATTTAATTATTCTCCAGGGCCTTCGTCTCATTACAAGCTTTCAAGAAACATGTTATAATAACCAAACAGAGTTATGTAGCAAAAAGTATAGCCGATTTAAGATTTTAACGACCGCACGGCCGTAATGACGACCCCAGGTCTCTTGGTAGCCTTCCTTTGTAATGTTTAGATCCCTAATGATTAGTAATTTCCTAGGGCATTCATGTTATTACAAGCTTTCCATAAACATAGCATAATAATAAAATGGAGTTACGCCACAAAAGTTACGTCCGATTGAAAATTTAACAACTGTACGGGCATAACGACGCCTTTAGGTCTCCACTTAGTCTTACGCTATGCTATCTGTAACGTCAAATGATATAATAATTCTCCAGGACCTTCGTCTTGTTCCAAGCTTTGTAGAAACATATTATAAAAAGTACACGGAGTTACGTCGCAAAAGTTATGGCCGATTTAAGATTTATTGACCGCGCGGGGATAACGATGACCCTAGGTCTCCATGTAGTCTTTTGCTATGCTTTCTGCATCACCCAATGACGTAACAATTTTCTAGGCCTTTATCTCATTACAACCTTTCCAGAAACATATTATAATAAGCAAGTGGAGTTACGTAGAAACATTTATGGCCGATTTAAGATTTTAACGACCGCGCGGCCGTAACGACGATCCCAGGTCTCCAAGTAGTCTTCCTCTGTACTGTTTACATCCCAAATGATGTAATAATTTTCCATGGAATTCATCTTATTACAAGCTTTCCATAAACATATTTTAATAAAAAATGGAGTTACACAGCAAAGTTACGTCCGATTTAAAATTTAACGACCGCACAGTCATAACGATGCCCCCAGGTCTCCACTTAGTCTTTTGCTATGCTATCTATATCATCGAACAATGTAATAGTTCTCCAAGAGCTTCATCCTGTCACAGACGTTCTAGAAACACAATATAATCAGAAAACAGAGTTATGTAGCAAACGTTATGGCCGATTTAAGATTTAACGACCACGCAGGGATAACGATGACCCTAGGTCTCCATGTAGTCTTCTGCAATGCTGTCTACTTCACCCAATGATGTAACAGTTTTCTAGAGCCTTCGTCTCATTATAAGCTTTCCAGAAACATATTATAATAAGCAAGCAGAGTTACGTCGCAAAAGTTATGGCCGATTTAAGATTTAATGACCGCGCGGGGATAACGATGACCCTAGGTCTCCATGTAGTCTTTTGCTATGCTTTCTACATCACCCAATGACGTAACAATTTTCTAGGGCCTTTATCTCATTACAACCTTTCCAGAAACATATTATCATAAGCAAGTAGAGTTACGTAGCAAAAATTATGGCCGATTTAAGATTTTAACAACCACGCGGCCATAACGACGACCCCAGGTCTCTAAGTAGTCTTCCACTATACTATTTACATCTCCAATGATGTAATAGTTTTCGAGAGCATTCATCTTATTACAAGCTTTCCATGAGCATAATGTAATAAAAAACGGAGTTACGCAGAAAAGTTACATTCGATTTAAAATTTAACGACCGCGCGGTCATAACGATGCCCTTGGGTCTCCACTTAGTCTTACGCTATACTATCTATATCATCGAATGATGTAATAGTTCTCCAAGAGCTTCATCCTATTACAGAATTTCTAGAAACGTATTATAATTAGAAAACGGAGTTATGTAGCAAAGGCTAGGGCCGATTTAAGATTTAACGACTGCGCGGGTGTATTGATGACCCTAGGTCTCCATGTAGTCTTCTACTTTGCTGTCTACATCACCCATTGATGTAACGATTTTCTTGGTCTTTCATCTCATTACAAGCTTTCCAGAAACATATTATAATAAGCAAACGGAGTTGCATAGAAAACATTATGGCCGATTTAAGATTCTAACGATCGCTGGCCATAACGACAACCACAGGTCCCTATGTAGTCTTCTGCTATGCTGTTTGCATCCCCAAATGATGTAATAATTTTCTTGGGCATTCGTCTTATTACAACCCTTCCGTAAACGTATTATAACAAAAAAATGGAGTTATGAAGCAAAAGTGACGTCTGACTTAAAATATAACGACTACGAGGACATAACGACACCTTTGGGTCTCCACTTAGTCTTATGCTATACAATCTGTATCATCGAACAATGTAATAATTCTCCAATGCCATCATCTGTATACAATCTTTCCAGGAACATATTATAATACCAAAACAGAGTAACGTAGAAAAAGTTAAGGGCGATTTAAGATTTACCGACCGCACGGGGAAAATGATGACCCTAGCAATCGATGTAGTCTTTTACTATGCTGTCTACATCACCCAATGATATAACGATTTTCTAGGGCCTTCGCCTTAGTATAAGCTTTTCAGAAACACATTATAATATGCAAACGGAGTAACGTAGCAAAAATTATGGACGATTTAAGATTTTAACGACCGCGCGACCTTAACGACGACCATAGGTCTCCAAATAGTCTTCCGTTATATTGTTTGCATCCTCAAATGATGTAATAACTTTCCAGGGCATTTGTCTTATTACAGGCTTTCCGTAAATATATTATAATAAGAAAACGGAGTTACGCAGCAAAAGTTGCGTCTGATTTAAAATTTAATGACCGCGCGGGCATAACGACGCCCGGGTCTCAGTTAGTCTTACGCTATGCTATCTGTATCGTCGAACGATGTAATAATTCTCCAGGGTCTTCCTCTCAATATAAGGTTTCAAAAGAAATATTATAACAAGAAAACGGAGTGACGTAGAAAAAGTTATGGCCGATTTAAGATTTAATGACCGCAGGGATAATGATGACCCTAGGTGTACATTTAGACTTCTGCTATGCTGTCTACATCACCTAATGATGTAACAATTTTCTAGGGCCTTCGTCTCATTACAAGCTTTCCAGAAACATACTACAACAAACAAACGGATTTACAAAGCAAAAAGAATGGCCGATTTAAGATTTTAACGACCGCACGGCCAGAACGACAACCCCAGGTCTTCAAGTAGTCTTCCTTTGTACTGTTTACATCCATAATGATTTAGTAATTTTCCAGGGCATTCATGTTATTACAAGCTTTCGATAAACATATTATAATAATAAACGGAGTTACGCAGCAAAAGTAACGCTCGATTTAAAATTTAACGACCGCGCGGCCATAACGACGCCCTTGGGTCTCCACTAAGTCTTACGCTATGCTATCTGTATCGTCGAACGATGTACTAATTCTCCAGGACATTCGTCTCATTACAAACTTTCTAGAAACATATTATAATTAGAAAACGGAGTTACGTATCAAATGTTAAGGCCGATTTAAGATTTAACGACCGCGGGGGGATAACGATGACCCTAGGTCTCCATGTAGTCTTCTGCTTTGCTGTCTACATCGCCCAATGACGTAACATTTTCTAGGGCCTTCGTCTCATTACAAGTTTCTAGAAACACGTTATAACAAGAGAATGGAGTTACGTGGCAAATAGTATGGCGGATTTAAGATTTTAATGACCGTGCGGCCATAACGACGACCCCAGATCTCCAAGTAGTCTTCCTTTATACTGGTTACATCCACAATGATGTAATAATTTTCCAGGGCATTCATCTTATTGCAAGCTTTCCATAAACATATTATAATAAAAAAACGGAGTTAGGCAGCAAAAGTTACGTCCGATTTAAAATTTAACGATTGCGTGGGCATAAGGGCGCCCTTGTGTCTCCACTTAGTCTTACGCTATGCTGTCTGTATCGTCGAATGACGTACTAATTCGTCAGGACCATCATCTCATTACAAGCTTTCTAGAAACATATTATAATTACAAAACAGAGTTACGTATCAAAACTTGTAGCCAATTTAAGGTTTAACGACCGCGCGGGGAGAACGATGACCCTAGGTCTACATGTAGTGATCTGCCGTGCTGTCTACATCACCCAATGATGTAACATCTTTCTATGGCCTTCGTGTCATTACAAGAATTCTAGAAACCTGTTATAACAAGCAAACGGAGTTACGTAGCAAAAAGCATGGTCGATTTAAGATTTTTAACGACTGCGCGACCATAACGATGACCCCAGGTCTCCAAGTAGCCTTTCTCTGTACTATTTACATCCTTAATGATGTAGTAATTTACCCGAGCATTCATGTTACTACAAGCTTTCTATAAACATATTATAATAATAGAACGGCGTTACGCAGCAAAAGTTACGTCCGATTTAAAATTTAATGACCGCACGGGCATAACGACGCCCTTGGGTCTCCACTTAGTCTTATGCTATGCTGTTTATGTCGTCGAATGATGTACTAATTCTCCAAGACCTTCGTCTCATTACAAGCTTTCTAGAAATATATTATAATTAGAAAACGGAGTTACGTATCAAAAGTTAAGGCCGATTTAAGATTTAATAACCGCGCAGGGATAATAATGACCCTAGGTCTCCACGTAGTCTTCTGCTATGCTGTCTACGTCACCCAATGATGTTACATCTTTCTGGGGCCTTCGTCTCATTACAAGCTTTCTTAAAACATATTATAGTAAGAAAACGGAGTTACGTGGCAAAAGTGATGACCGATTTAAGATTTAACGATCGCGCGGGGATAATGATGATCCTTGGTCCCCATGTAGTCTTCTACTATGCTTTCTACATCATCCAACAATGTAATAATTTTCCTTGGATTTGACCTCATTACAAGTTTTCCATCAACATATTATAATAAGCAAACATTGTTACGTAGAAAATGTTAGGGCCAATTTAAGATTTAACGACCGCGCAAAGATAATGATGACCCTAGGTCTCTATGTAGTCTTCTGTAATGCTATCTACGAACCCAATGATGTAATAATTCTCCTGGGCCTTCGTCTCATTACAAGCTTTTAAAAACATATTATAATAACCAAACGGAGTTACGTAGCAAAAAGTATGGCCGATTTATGATTTTAATGACCGCACGGCCGTAATGACGACCCCAGGTCTCTAGGTAGCCTTCCTTTGTAATGTTTAGATCCCTAATGATTAGTAATTTCCCAGGGCATTCATGTTATTACAAGCTTTCCATAAATAGAGTATAATAACAAAATGGTGTTACGCTGTAAAAGTTTCGTCTGATTTAAAATTTAGTGACCGCGCGGGCATAACGACGCCCTTGGGTCTCCACTTAGTCTTACGCTATGCTGTCTATATCGTCGAATGATGTACTAATTCTTTAAGACCACCGTCTCATTAGAAGCTTTCTAGAAACATATTATAATTAGAAAACAGAGTTATGTATCAAAAGCTAAGGCCGATTTAAGATTTAACAACCGCGCAGGGATAACGATGACCCTAGGTCTCCATGTAGTTTTATGCTATGCTGTTTACGTCACACAATGATGTTAGATCTTTCTCGGGCCTTCACCTTGTTATAAGCTTTCTAGAAACATATTATAGTAAAAAAACGGAGTTACGTGACAAAAGTGATGACCGATTTAAGATTTAACGACCGCGCGGGGATAATGATGACCCTAGGTCTCCATGTAGTCTTCTGCTATGCTTTCTACATCATCTAACAATGTAACAATTTTCAATGGCTTTCATCTCATTACAAGCTTCCCATCAACATATTATAATAAGCAAACATTGTTACGTAACAAAAGTTATGGCCGATATAAGATTTAACGACCGTGCAAAGATAATGATGACCCTAGGTCTCCATGTAGTCTTCTGTAATGCTATCTACGACACCCAATGATGTATTAATTCTCCAGGGCCTTCGTCTCATTACAAGCTTTCAAGAAACATATTATAATAACCAAATGGAGTTACGTAGCAAAAATTATGGCCGATTTAAGATTTTAACGACCGCGCGGCCGTATTGACGACCCTAGGTCTCTAGGTAGCTTTCCTTTGTAATGTTTAGATCCCTAATGATTAGTAATTTCCCAGGGCATTCATGTTATTACAAGCTTTCCATAAACATAGTATAATAATAAAATGGAGTTACACAGCAAAAGTTACGTCCGATTTAAAATTTAATGACCGTGCGGGCATAACGACGCCCTTGGGTCTTCACTTAGTCTTACGCTATGCTGTCTATATCGTCGAATGATAAACTAATTCTCCAAGACCTTCGTCTCATTACAAGATTTCTAGAAACATATTATAATTAGAAAACGGATTTATGTATCAAAAGTTAAGGCCGATTTAAGATTTAACAACCGCGCAGGGATAACGATGACCCTTGGTCTCCATGCAGTCTTCTGCTATGCTGTCTACGTCACCCAATGATGTTACATCTTTCTAGGGCCTTCGTCTCATTACAAGCTTTCTAGAAACATATTATAGTAAAAAAACGGAGTTACGTGGCAAAAGTGATGACCGATTTAAGATTTAACGACTGTGTGGGGATAATGATGACCCTAGGTCCCCATGTAGTCTTCCGCTATGCTTTCTACATCATCTAACGATGTAATAATTTTCCATGGCTTTCATCTCATTACAAGCTTTCCATCAACATATTATAATAAGCAAACATTGTTACGTAGCAAAAGTTACGGCCAATTTAAGATTTAACGGCCGCGCAAAGATAATGATGACCCTAGGTCTCCATGTAGTCTTCTACTGTGCTGTCTACATCATCCAGTGATGTAACAATTTTCTAGGGCCTTCGTCTCATTACAAGCTTTCCAGAAACATATTATAATAAGCAAACGGAGTTGCATAGAAAACATTATGGCCGATTTAAGATTCTAACGATCGCCGGCCATAACGATGACCACAGGTCCCTAAGTAGTCTTCCGCTATACTATTTGCGTCCCCAAATGATGTAATAGTTTTCCAGGGCATTCGTCTTATTACAACCCTTCCGTAAACGTATTATAACAAAAAAACAGAGTTATGAAGCAAAAGTGACGTCTGACTTAAAATATAACGACCGCGAGGACATAACGACACCCTTGGGTCTCCACTTAGTCTTATGCTATACAATCTGTATCATCGAACAATGTAATAATTCTCCAACGCCATCAGCTGTATATAGTCTTTCCAGAAACATATTATAATACCAAAAGTAACGTAGAAAAAGTTAAGGGCGATTTAAGATTTACCGACCGCACGGGAAAAATGATGACCCTAGCTCTCGATGTAGTCTTTTACTATGCTGTCAACATCACCCAATGATATAATAATTTTCTAGGGCCTTCGCCTCAGTATAAGCTTCTCAGAAACACATTATAATAAGCAAACGGAGTTACATAGCAAAAATTATGGACGATTTAAGATTTTAACGACCGCGTGACCTTAACGACGACTACAGGTCTCCAAATAGTCTTTCGTTATACTGTTTGCATCCTCAAATGATGTAATAATTTTCCAGGGCATTTGTCTTGTTACGGGTTTTTCGTAAACATATTATAACAAGAAAATGGAGTTATGCAGCAAAAGTTACGTCTGATTTAAAATTTAACGACCGCGCGGGCATAACGACGCCCGGGTCTTAGTTAGTCTTACGCTATGCTATCTGTATCATCGAACGATGTAATTATTCTCCAGGGTCTTCCTCTCAATACAAGGTTTCGAAAGAAATATTATAACAAGAAAACAGAGTGACGTAGAAAAATTTATGGCCGATTTAAGATTTAACGACCGCAGGGAAATGATGACCCTAGGTCTCCATTTAGTCTTCTGCTATGCTGTCTACATCACCCAATGATGTAACAATTTTCTAGGGCCTTCGTCTCATTACAAGCTTACTAGAAACATACTACAACAAACAAACGGAATTACATAGCAAAAAGAATGGTCGATTTAAGATTTTAACGACCGCACGGCCAGAACGACGACCCCAGGTATTCAAGTAGTCTTCCTCTGTACTGTTTACATCCCTAATGATTTAGTAATTTTCCAGGGCATTCATATTATTACAAACTTTTGATAAACATATTATAATAATAAAACGGAGTTACACAGCAAAAGTAACGTTGGATTTAAAATTTAACGACCGTACGGCCATAACGACGCCCTTGGGTCTCCACTAAGTCTTACGCTATGCTATCTGTTGTCGAACGATGTACTAATTCTCCAGGACATTCGTCTCATTACAAACTTTCTAGAAACATATTATAATTAGAAAATGGAGTTACGTATCAAACGTTAAGGCCGATTTAAGAGTTAACGACCACGCGGGTATAACGATGACCCTAGGTCTCCATGTAGTCTTCTGCTTTGCTGTCTACATCGCCCAATGACGTAACATTTTCTAGGGCCTTCGTCTCATTACAAGTTTCTAGAAACACGTTATAACAAGAGAATGGAGTTACGTGGCAAATAGTATGGCGGATTTAAGATTTTAATGACCGTGCGGCCATAACGACGACCCCAGATCTCCAAGTAGTCTTCCTTTATACTGGTTACATCCACAATGATGTAATAATTTTCCAGGGCATTCATCTTATTGCAAGCTTTCCATAAACATATTATAATAAAAAAACGGAGTTTGGCAGCAAAAGTTACATCCGATTTAAAATTTAACGATCGCGTGGGCATAAGGGCGCCCTTGTGTCTCCACTTAGTCTTACGCTATGCTGTCTGTATCGTCGAATGATGTACTAATTCTCTAAGACCTTCATCTCGTTACAAGCTTTCTAGAAACATATTATAATTACAAAACAGAGTTACGTATCAAAACTTATAGCCAATTTAAGGTTTAACGACCGCGCGGGGAGAACGATGACCCTAGGTCTCCATTTAGTGTTCTGCTGTGCTGTCTACATCACCCAATGATGTAACATCTTTCTATGGCCTTCGTGTCATTACAAGAATTCCAGAAACCTATTAGAACAAGCAAATGGAGTTACGTAGCAAAAAGCATGGCCGATTTAAGATTTTTAACGACTGCACGACCATAACGACGACCCCAGGTCTCCAAGTAGTCTTTCTCTGTACTGTTTAAATCCTTAATGATGCAGTAATTTACCCAGGCATTCATGTTACTACAAGCTTTCCATAAACATATTATAATAATAAAACGGAGTTACGCAGCAAAAGTTACGTCCGATTTAAAACGTAACAACTGCGCGGGCATAACGATGCCCATTGGTCTCCACTTAGTCTTACGCTATGTTGTTTGTATCGTTGAACGATGTAATAATTCTCCAGGACCTTCGTCTCATTTCAAGCTTTCTAGAAACATTTTATAACAAGAAAACGGAGTTACGTATGAAAAGTTATGGTCAATTTAAGATTTTACGACCGCGCGGTGTTAATGATGACCCTATGTCTCCAAGTAGTCTTCCTTTATACTGTTTACATCCCTAATGATGTAATAATTTTCCAGGGCATTCATCATATTGCAAGCTTCCCATAAACATATTATAATAAGAAAACGGAGCTACGTAGCAAAAAGTATGGCCGATTTAAGATTTTAACGATAGCGCGGATAACGACGACCCTATGTCTCCAAGTAGTCTTCCTCTATACTTTTTACATCCTCAGTGATGAAATAAATTTCCAGGGTATTCGTCGTATTTCAATCTTTCCATAAACATATTATAATAAGAAAACGGACTTACGCAGCAAAAGTTACGTCCGATTTAAATTTTAACGACCGCGCTGGCATAACAGTGCCTCTGAGTCTCCACTTAGTCTCATGCTATACTATCTATATCATCGAACGATGTAGTAGTTTTTCAAGAGCTTCGTCCTATTAGAGGCTTACTAGGAACATATTATAATTAGAAAACGGAGTTACGTAGCAAAAGTTATGGCCGATTTAAGATTTAACGACCGCGCGAGGATAATGATGACCCTAGGTCTCCATGTAGTCTTCTGCTATGCTGTCTACATCACCCAATGATGTAATAATTCTCTAGGGCTTTCATCTCATAACAAGCTATTCAGAAACATATTTTAATAAGCAAACGGAGTTACGTAGCAAAAAGTATGGCCAATTTAAGATTTTAACGACCTCGCAGCCATAACGATGACCCCAGGTCTCTAAGTAGTCTTCCTCTATACTTTTTACATCCCCAGCGATGAAATAATTTTCCAGGGTATTCGTCGTATTTCAAGCTTTCCATAAACATATTATAATAAGAAAACGGAGTTACACAGCAAAAGTTACGTTCGATTTAAAATTTAACGACCGTGCAAGCATAACGATGCCCCTGAGTTTCCACTTAGTCTCATGCTATACTATCTATATCGTCGAACGATGTAGTAGTTTTTCAAGAGCTTCGTCCTATTAGAGGCTTACTAGAAACATATTATAATTAGAAAACGGAGTTACGTAGCAAAAGTTATGGCCGATTTAATATTTAACGACCACGCAAGGATAGTGACGATCCTAGGTCTCCATGTAGTCTTCTGCTATGCTGTCTACATCACCTAATAATATAAAAATTTTCTAGGGCCTTCGTCTCAATGCAAGCTTTCCAGAAACATATTATAATAAGCAAATGGAGTTATATGGCAAAAAGTATGGCCGATTTAAGATTTCAACGACCGCACGGCCATAACGACGACTCAAGGTCTCCAAGTAGTCTTCCTCTATAATTTTTACATCCCCAATGATGTAATAATTTTCCAGGGCATTCATCTTATTACAGCTTTCTATAAACATATTATAATAAAA
This sequence comes from Sideroxylon spinosum, assembly GCA_003260245.2. Lineage (NCBI taxonomy): Eukaryota > Viridiplantae > Streptophyta > Magnoliopsida > Ericales > Sapotaceae > Sideroxylon > Sideroxylon spinosum. The sequence goes on along the minus strand of QLOD02038096.1, from coordinate 5,346 downwards.
AAATGAAGTTACACAGCAAAAGTAACGTCCGACTTAAATTTAACGACCGCGTGGGTATAACAATGCCCCTTGGTCTCCACTTAGTCTTACGCTATACTATTTATCTCGTTGAACGATGTAGTGGTTCGTCACGAGCTTCGTCCTATTATAGGCTTTCTAGAAACATACTATAATTAGAAAACGGAGTTACGTAGCAAAAGTTATGGCTGATTTAAGATTAAAGGACCGCGCGAGGATACTGATGACCCTACCTCTCCATGTAGTCTCCCGCTATGCTAGCTACATCACCCAATGATGTAACAATTTTCTAGGGCCTTCAACTCATTACAAGCTATTCAGAAACATATTATAACAAGCAAATGGAGTTACACAGCAAACATTATTGCCGATTTAAGATTTTAACGACCGTGTGGCCATCACGACGACCACAGGTCTCCAAGTAGGCTACCGCTATGCTGTTTGCATCCCCAAATGATGTAATAATTTTCCAGAGCATTCATCTTATTACAAGCTTACCGTAAACATATTATTTCAAGAAAACGGAGTTACGCAGCAAAAGTTACGTCTGATTCAAAATTTAACGATCGCGAGGGCATATCGACGCCCATGGGTCTCCACTTAGTCTTAGGCTATACTATCTATATCATCGAACGATGTAGTAGTTCTTCAAGAGCTTCATCCTATTACAGCCTTTCTAGAAACATATTATAATTAGAAAAAGGAGTTACGTAGGAAAAGGTATGGCCGATTTAAGATTTAACGATCGCGCGGGGATAATGATGACCCAAGGTCTCCATGTAGTCCTCTCCTATGTTATCCACATCACCCAGTGATGAACAATTTCTAAGGCCTTCTTCTTATTACAAGCTTTCTAGAAACATGCTATAATAAGCAAATGGAGTTACGTAGCAAAACTATGGCCGATTTAAGATTCTAACGATTGCCCGGCCATAATGAAAACCACAGGTCTCCATGTAGTCTTCCGCTATCTTGTTTGCATCCCCAAATGATGTAATAATTTTTCAGAGCATTCATCTTACTACATGCTTTCTGTAAACATATTGTAACAAGAAAACGGAGTTGCGCAGCAAAAGTTACGTCTGATAAAAAATATAACGACTGCGAGGACATAACGACGCCCTTGGGTCTCCACTTGCTCATATGCTATACAATCTGTATCATCGAATGATGTAATAATTCTCCAAGACCATCGTCTCAATACAGGCTTTCCAACAACATATTATAACAACAAAACGGAGTAACGTAGAAAATGTTACGGCCGATTTAAGATTTAACGACCGCACGGGAAAAATGATGACCCTAGGTCTCCATGTAGTCTTTTACTATGCTGTCTACATCACCCAATGATATAAGAATTTTCTAGGGCCTTCGTCTCATTACAAGCTTTCAAGAAACATATTATAATAAGCAAACAGAGTTACTTAGCAAAAATTATGGCCGATTTAAGATTCTAAGAACCGTGCGACCGTAACGACGACCACTGGTCTCCAAGTAGTCCTCCGCTATGCTGTTTGGATCACCAAATGATGTAATAATTTTTTAGGGCATTCGTATCATTACAAGCTTTCTGTAAACATACTATAATAAAAAAACGGAGTTTCGCAGCAAAACTTACGTCCGATTTAAATTTTAATGACCGCACGGGCGTAACGATGCCCTTGGATCTCCACTTAGCCTTATGCTATACAATCTGTATCATCGAACGATGTAATAATTCATCAGGACCTTTGTCTCATTACAAGCCTTCTAGAAACATATTATAGTAAGCAAACGGAGTTACGTAGCAAACGTTAACACCGATTTAAGATTTAACGACCGTGCGGGGATAATGATGACCCTAGGTCTCCATATAGTCTTCTGCTATGCTGTCTACATCACCCAATGATGTAACAATTTTCTAGGGCCTTCATCTCATTACAAGCTTTCCGGAAACATATTATAATAAGCAAACGGAGTTACATAGCAAAAGGTATGGCCGATTTAAGATTTTAACGAACGCGCGGCCATAACGACGACTCCAGGTCTCCAAGTTGTCTTCCTCTATACTTTTTACATCCCTAATGATGTAATTATTTTCCAGGGCATTCACCTTATTACGAGCTTTCCATAAACATATTTTAATAAAAAAACGGAGTTACGCAGCAAAACTTACGTCTGACTTAAAATTTAACCACCGCACAAGCGTAACGATGCCCCTTGGTCTCCACTTAGTCTTACGCTATACTATCCATATCATCAAACGATGTAGTAGTTCTTCAAGAGCTTCGTCCTATTACAGCCTTTCTAGAAACATATTATAATTAGAAAACGGAGTTACGTATCAAAAGTTATGGCCGATTTAAGATTTAACGACCGCGCAGGGATAATGATGACCCTAGGTCTCTATGTAGAAGAAGACTATGTTGTCTACATCACCCAATGATGCAACAACTTTCTAAGGCCTTCTTCTCATTATAAGCTTTCCAGAAACATATTATAATAAGCAAACGGAGTTACGTAGCAAAAACTATGGCCGAGTTAAGATTCTAACGACTGCGCGGCCATAACGACGACCACAGGTCTCCAAGTAGTCTTCCGCTATGCTGTTTGCATCCCCAAATGATGTAATAATTTTCCAGAGCATTCGTCTTATTACACGCTTTCTGTAAACATATTATAACAAGAAAACGGAGTTACGTAGCAAAAGTTACGTCTGACTTAAAATATAACGACCGCGAGGACATAACGACACCCTTGGATCTTCACTTAGTCTTACGTTATACAATCTGTATCATCGACCGATGTAATAATTCTCCAACACCATCGTCTACATACAGTCTTTCTAGAAACATATTATAATACCAAAATGGAGTAATGTAGAAAACGTTAAGGCCGATTTAAGATTTAATGACCGCACGGGGAAAATGATAACCCTAGGTCTCCATGTAGTCTTTTACTGCGCTATCTACATCACCCAATGATATAAAAATTTTCTAGGCCTTCATCTCATTACAAGCTTTCCAGAAACATATTATAATAAGCAAACGGAGTTACATAGCAAAAATTATAACCGATTTAAGATTCTAACGACCGCGCGGCCGTCACGACGACCACCGGTCTCCAAGTAGTCCTCCGCTATGCTGTTTGCATCACCAAATGATGTAATAATTTTTCAAGGCATTAGTCTTATCACAAGCTTTCTGTAAATATATTATAGTAAAAAAACTAAGTTACGCAGCAAAACTTACGTCCGATTTAAATTTTAATGACTGCGTGGGCGTAACGATGCCCTTGGGTCTCTACTTCGCCTTATGCTATACAATCTGTATCATCGAACGATGTAATAATACTCCAAGACCATCATGTTAATACAGGCTTTCCGGAAACATGTTATAATAAGGAAACAGAGTAACGTGGAAAAAGTTAAGGCGGACTTAAAATTTAACGACTGCGCGAGGATCATGATTACCCTAGGTCTCTATGTAGTCTTCTGCTATGCTGTCTAAATAACCCAATAATGTAACAATTTTCTGGGGCATTCGTCTCATTATAAGCTTTCCAGAAACATATTATAATAACCAAACGGAGTTACGTAGAAAAAATTATGGCCGAATTAAGATTCTAACAACCGCGCAGCCATAACGACGACCGCCGGTCTCCAAGTAATCTTCCGCTATGCTATTTGCATCCCCAAATGATGTAATAATTTTCCAGGGTATTCTTCGTATTACAAGCTTTCTGTAAACATATTATAATAAAAAAATGGACTTACGCAGCAAAAGTTACGTCTGATTTAAAATTTTAACGACCGTGCGGGCGTAACGACGCCCTTAGGTCTGCACTTAGTCTTATGCTGTACAACTTGTATCATCGAATGATGTAATAGTTCTCCAAGACCATTGCCTCAATACAGGCTATCCAGAAACATATTATAATTAGAAAATGGAGTAACGTAGAAAACGTTAAGGCCGATTTAAAATTTAACGACCGCGCGGGGATAATGATGACCTTTAGTCTCCATGTAGTCTTCTGTTATGCTATCGACATCACCCAGTGATGTAACAATTTTCTAGGGCCTTCCTCTCATTACATGCTTTCCAGAAACTTACTATAACAAGCAAACGGAGTTACGTAGCAAAAAGTATTGCCGATTTAAGATTTTAACGACCACGCGGCCATAACGACGACCCCAGGTCTCCAAGTAGTCTTGCTCTATACTTTTTACATCCTCAATGATGTAATAATTTTCAAGGGCATTCATCTTATTACAAGCTTTCAATAAACATATTACAATAGAAAAACAAAGTTACGCAGTGCAGGCATAACGATGCCCTTGGGTCTCCACTTAGTCTTTCGCTATGCTGTCTGCATTGTCAAATGATGTAATAATTCTCCAGGACATTCTTCTCATTACAAGCTTTCTAGAAACAAAGTATAATAAGAAAACGGAGTAACGTAGAAAAAGTTATGGCCGATTTAAAATTTAACGACCGTGCGGGGATAATGATGACCCTAGGTCTCCATGTAGTCTTGTGCTACGCTGTCTACATCACCCAATGATGTAACAATTTTCTAGGGCCTTCGTCTCATTATTAGCTTTCCAGAAACATATTATAACAAGCAAACGGAGTTACGTAGCAAAAAGTATGGCCGATTTAAGATTTTAAGGACCGCGCGGCCATAACGACGACACCAGTTCTCGAAGTAGTCTTCCTCTATAATATTTACATCCCTAAGGATGTAAAATTTTTCCAGGGCATTCATGTTATTACAAGCTTTCCATAAATATATTATAATAATAAAACGTAGTTACGCAGCAAAAGTTACGTCTGATTTAAAATTTAATGACCGCGCGGGCATAACGACGCCCTTGGGCCTCCACTTAGTCTTACGCTAAGCTATCTGTATCGTCAAAGGATGTAATAATTCTCCAGGACCTTCGTCTCATTACAAGATTTCTAGAAACATCTTATAATAAGAAAGTGGAGTTACGTAGCAAAAGTTATGGCTGATTTAAGATTTGATGACCACGCAAGGATAATGATGATCCAAGGTCTTCATGTATTCTTCTCCTATGCTGTCCATTTCTCCCAATGATGTAACAATTTTTTAGGGCCTTTGTCTCGTTACAAGCTTTTCAGAAAATATTATAATAAGTAAACAGAGTTATGTAGCAAAAAGTATGACCGATTTAAGATTTTAATGACCGCGTGGCCATAACGACGACCTCAGGTCTCCAAGTAGTCTTACTCTATACTTTTTACATCCGCATGATAGAGATATAGACTAAAAGACATACTTTATGTTATGTTTTTATATATTTTAATGAGAATTTCTTTTGAGCAA
>QLOD02038021.1:0-27580 GCA_003260245.2 Sideroxylon spinosum | reverse complement strand
CGTAACTCCGTTTTATTATTATAATATATTTCTTGAATATTTTCAAAAAGATGAATTCCCTGAATATTTATTAGATCGTTGGGTGATATAAATAGCATAGCGAAAGACTACATGCAAACCAAGGGCTGTCGTTATGCCCGCATGGTCGTTAAATCTTAAATCGGCCATAATTGTTTTGCTACTTGACTTTGTTTTCATATTATTACATGTTTCTGAAAAGCCTGTAAGGAAACGAAGGCCCTAGAAAATTAATACAATGTTGGATGATACAGATAGCATAGCATAAGACTAAGTGGAGACCTAGAGGCATCGTTATGCCCACGTGGTCGTTAAATTTTGAATCGGACATAAAATTTGCTCCGTAACTCCGTTTTCTTATTATAATAAGTTTCTAGAAAGCTTGTAACAAGACAAAGGGCCCGGAGAACTATTACATCATTGGGGGATGTAAACAAGATAGCGGAAGACTACGGGGAGACATGGGTCGTCGTTATGCCCGCGCGGTCATTAAAATCTTAAATCGGCCATAACGTTTACTATGTAACTCTGTTTTCTTATTATAATATGTTTCTGGAAAACTTATAGTAAGACAAAGGCCCTGGGAAATTGTTAAACCATTGGGTGATGTAGATAGCATAGCGGAAGACTACCTGGAGACCTAGGGTCATCATTATACCCGCGCAGTCAGTAATACTTAAATCGGCAATAACTTTTGCTACGTAACTTTATTTTCTTATAATGATATGTTTCCAAAAAGCTTGCAATGACAGGAAGGCGTTGGGAAAATATTACATCATTAGATGATACAGATAGCATAGCATAAGAGACTACTTGGAGACCCAGGGGTGTCGCTATGCCCGTGCGTTCATTAAATTTTAAATCGGATATAACTTTTGCTTCGTAACTCACTTTGTTATTATAATATGTTTTTGGAAAGCTTGTAATAAGAGAAAGGCCTTGGAAAATTATTACATCATTGGCTGATGTAGATAGCATAGCGGAAGACTACTTGGAGTGCTAGGGTCGTCGTTATGGGCGCGCGGTTAATAAATCTGAAATCGGCTTCAAATTTTCCTACGTAACTCCATTTTCGTATTATAATATGTTTCCAGATAGCTTACGATGAGACGAAGGCTCTAGAAAAATATCAAATCATTGGATGATACAGAAAGCATAACGTAAGACTGCGTAGCGACCCAGGGGCATTGTTATGCCTGCCCGGTCGTTTAATTTGAAATTGGACATAGCTTTTGTTACATAACTCTGTTTTGTTATTAGAAAATGTTTCTGAAAAGTTTGTAATAATACGAAGGTCCTGGAAAATTATTACATCATTGGGTACTGTAGATAGTATAGTAGAAGACTACTTGGAGTACTAGGGTCGTAGTTATGCCCGCACAGTCGTTAAATTTTAAATCAGCCATAACTTTGGCAACGTAACTCCATTTTGCTACTAGAATATGTTTCTGGAAAGCTTGTAACAAGGCGAAGGCCCTAAAAAATTATTACATCATTGGCTGATGTAGATAGCATAGCGGAAGACTACTTGGAGTCCTCGGGTTGTCGTTAATGGGGCGCAGTTGGTAAATCTTAAATCGGCTCCAACTTTTGCTACGTAACTTCGTTTTTGTATTATAGTATCTTTACGGATAGCTCGTGATGAGTCGAAGGCCCCAGAAAATTATCAAATCATTGGATGATACAGAAAGCATAGCGTGAGACTACGTGGAGACCCGGGGTGTTGTTATGCCTGCCTGGTCTTTTAATTTGAAATCGGATATAGCTTTTGTTACATAACTCCGTTTTGTTATTGAAAAATGTTTCTGGAAAGCTTGTAATAATACGAAGGTCCTGGAAAATTTTTACATCATTAGGTGATGTAGATAGCATAGCGGAAGACTACTTGGAGTACTAGGGTCGTAGTTATGCCCGCACGGTCGTTAAATTTCAAAGCGGACATAACTTTTGCTACGTAACTCTGTTTTGTTATTAGAATATGTTTCTGGAAAGCTTGTAACAAGATGAAGGGGTTAAAAAATTATTACATCATTGGCTGACGTAGATAGCATAGCGGAAGACTACTTGGAGTCCTAGGGCCGTTGTTATGGGTGCCCGGTCAGTAAATTTTAAATCAGCCCCAACTTTTGCTACAGAACTCCGTTTTTGCATTATAATATATTTTCGGATAACTTACAATGAGACAAAGGCCCTGAAAAATTTTCAAATCATTGAATGATACAGAAAGCATAGCGTAAGAGTACGTGGAGACCCAGGGGCATCGTTATGCCTACACCGTCATTTAATTTTAAATCGGACATAACTTTTGCTACGTAACTCCGTTTTGTTATTACAAAATGTTTCTGGAAACCTTGCAATAAGACGAAGGCCATGGAAAAATATTACATCATTAGGTGATGTAGATAGCATAGCGGAAGACTACTTAGAGTACTAGGATCGTCGTTATATGCGCGCGGTCGGTAAATCTTAAATCGGTCATAACTTTTACAACGTAACTCCGTTTTCTTATTATAATTTTTTTCTGAAGGGCTTGTAATAAGATGAAGGCTCTGGAATATTTTTACATCATTGAGTGACATAAATAGCATAGCGGAAGACTAGTTTGAGAACTAGGGTCGTCGTTATGCCCGCGCAGTCGTTAAGATCATAAATCGGCCATAACTTTTGCTACGTAACTCCATTTTCTGTTTATATTTTGTTTCTGTAAAGCTTGTAATAAGACAAAGGCCTTGGGAAATTATTACATTATTGGGTGATGCAAACAGTATAAGAGAATACAACTTGGAGACCTGGGGTCGTTGTTATGCCCGCGCAGTCCTTAAATGTTCTAAGGCCAAAATTTTTTCTACGTAACTCTGTTTTATTATTATAATATGTTTCTCAAAAAATTTCAATAAGAAAAATTCCTCGAACATTTATTATATCATTGGGTGATGTAAATAGCATAACGGACGACTACGTGGAGACCTAAGGCCATCGTTATGCCCGTGCAGTCGTTAAATCTTAAGGCAGCCATAACTTTTTTGCTACATAACTCCGTTTTCATATTATTATATGTTTTTGAAAAGCCTGTAAGGAAACGAAGGCCCTAGAAAATTAATACATCGTTGGATGATACAGATAGCATAGCGTAAGACTAAGTGGAGACCTAAGGGCGTCGTTATGCTCACGCGGTCATTAAATTCTAAATCGGACATAAATTTTGCTACATAACTCTATTTTCTTATTATAATATGTTTTTGGAAAGCTTGTAATAAGACGAAAGGCTTCAAGAACTATTACATCATTGGGGGATGTAAACAGGATAACAGAAGACTACGGGGAGACATGGGGTCGTCGTTAGGCACGCGCGATCATTAAAATCTTAAATCGGCCATAACATTTGCTACGTAACCCTATTTTCTTATTACAATATGTTTCTGGAAAACTTGTAATGAGATAAAGGCCCTGGGAAATTGTTAAATCATTAGGTGATGTAGATAGTATAGCGGAAGACTCCTTGGAGACTTAGGGTCGTCGTTATGCTCGCGCGGTCAATAATACTTAAATCGGCAATAACTTTTGCTATGTAACTTTGTTTTCAATAATGATATGTTTCCGGAAAGCTTGCAATGAGATGAAAAATTATTACGTCATTGGATGATACAGATAGCATAGCATAAGAGACTACTTGGAGACCCAGGGCGTCGCTATACCCGCGCGTTTGTTAAATCTTAAATCGTCCATAACGTTTGCTATGTAACTCTGTTTTCTTATCATAATATGTTTCTGGAAAACTTGTAATGAGACAAAGGCCCTGGGAAATTGTTAAACCATTGGGTGATGTAGATAGCATAGCGGAAGACTACTTGGAGACCTAGGGTTGTCATTATGCCCATGTGGTCAGTAATATTTAAATCGGCAGTAACTTTTGTTACGTAGCTTTATTTTCTTATAATGATATGTTTTTGGAAAGCTTACAATGAGATGAAGGTGCTGGATAATTATTACATCATTGGACGATACAGATAGCATAGCATAAGAGACTATTTGGAGACCTAGGGGCGTTGTTATGCCCGCCCGGTCATTTAATTTGAAATCAGACATAGCTTTTGTTACATAACTCCGTTTTATTATTACAAAATGTTTCTGGAAAGCTTGTAACAATACGAAGGTCCTGGAAAATTATTACATCATTGGGTGATGTAGATAGCATAGCGGAAGACTACTTGGAGTACTAGGGTCGTAGTTATGCCCGCACCGTCGTTAAATTTTAAATCGGTCATAACTTCTGCTACGTAACTCCGTTTTCTATTTACATTTTGTTTCTACAAAGCTTGTAATAAGACGAAGGCCCTGGAAAATTATTACATCAATGGGTGATGTAAACAGCATAGCGGAAGACTACTTGGAGACCTTGGTTCGTCGTTATGCCCGCTCGGTCGTTAAAATCTTAAACCGGACATAACGTTTTCCACATAACTCCGTTTTTGTTATTGTAATCTGTTTCTAGAAAAGTTGTGACAAGACAAAGGCACTGAAAAAATATTATAACATCGGTTGATGCAAACAGCATAACGCAAGACTATTTGGAGACCTAGGGTCATTGTTATGCCCGCGTGACAATTGAGATCTTAAATAGGCCATAACTTTTGCTACGTAACTCCGTTTTCTTATTATAACATGTTTTTGGAATACTTGTAATGAGACGAAGGCCTTGGAAAATTGTTACATCATTGGGTGATATTGATAGCATAGTGTAAGTTTACTTGGAGACCCAGGAGCATCATTTTGCCCGCACGGTCATTAAATTTTAAATCGGCCATAACTATTGCTATGTAACTCTGTTTTCTTATTATAATATGTTTCAAGAAAAATTGTAATAACATGAATGCCCTAAAAAATTATTGCATTATTGGGTGATGTAAATAGCATGGCATAAGACTACATGGAGCCCTAGGGTCGTCGTTTTACCCGAGTGATCGTTAAATCTTAAATCGGCTTTTGCTACATAACTCCAGTTTTTTATGATAATATGTTTCTGAAAGGCCTATAATGAGACGAAGGCTCTCACAAATTATTACATTGTTAGATGATACAGATAGCAAAGCGTAAGACTAAGTGGACGTAGGGGCGTTGTTATGCCTACACGGTTGTTAAATTTTAAATCGGACATCAATTTTTCTACGTAACTCCGTTTTCCTATTATAATATGTTGCTGGAAAGCTTGTAATGAGACGTAGGGCCTAGAAAATTATTCCATCATTTGGTGATGAAGATAGCATAGCGGACGATTACTTGGAGACTTAAGGTTGTCATGCCCGCGCGGTCGTTAAATCTTAAATTGAACATAACATTTGATATGTAACTCTGTTTTCTTATTATAATATGTTTCATGGAAGTTGTAATGAGACGAAGGCCTTGGAAATTATTACATCATTGAGTGAAGTAGATCGCATAGCGGAAGACTACTTGAAGACCTGGGATTGGCGTTATGGCCGCGCGGTCGTTAAATTTAAAATCGGCCGGAACTTTTGCTACGTAACTCCGTTTTCTTATTATAATATATTTCTGGAAAGCTTGTAATAAGTCAAAGGCCTGGAAAATTACTAGTCACTGGGCGATGTAAATAAAACATAGTGGAGGAGCACTTGGAGACCTGGGGTTTTCGTTATACCCATGTAGTCGTTAAATTTAAAATCGGCCGTAACTTTTGCTACGTAACTCCGTTTTCTTATTATATATGTTTCTAGAAAACATGAAATGAGATGAAGGCCCTAGAAAATTATAACATCATTGGATGATACAGATAGCATAGCGTAAGACTACTTGGAGACCCAGGCGCGTCGTTATGCCGCGCAGTCGTTAAATTATAAATCGGACATTACTTTTGGTACGTAAATCTGTTTTCTTACGATAATATGTTTCTGGAAAGCTTGTAATAAGATGATGGCTTAGAAAATTATTACATCATTAGGGGTTATAAACAGCATAGCAGAAGACTACTTAGAGACCTGGGGTTGTCGTTATGCCTGCGTGGTCGTTAAAATCTTAAATCAGCCATAAATATTAATATGTAAGTCCGTTTTTCTATTATAATATGTTTCTAGAATGCTTGTAATGAGATGAAGGCTCTAGGAAATTATCAAATCATTGGATGTTACAATCAACATAGCATAACACTATATGAAGACCTAAGGGCGTCGTTATAACCGCGCAGTCGTTAAAGTTTAAATCGGACATAACTTTTGCTATGTAACACCATTTTCTTATTATATTATCTTTCTGCTGAGTTGTAATAAGATGAAGGCTCTGGGAAATTGTTACATCAATAGGTGCTATCGATATCATAGCGGAAGACTACTTGGAAACCTAAGGTTGTCGTTCTGCCCGCGCGGTCGTTAAATTTTAAATCAGCCATAACTTTTGCTACCTAACTTCATTTTCTGATTATAATATGTTTCTGGAAAAATTTTAATTAGACGAATGCCGTGAAAAATTATTATACCATTGGGTGATGTAAGTAGCCTAGCAGAAGACTACATGGTGAGGTAGGGTCGTCGTTTTGCTCGCGTGGTCGTCAAATCTTAAATTGGCCATAACTTTTGCTACATAACTCCGTTTTCTTTTTATAATATGTTTCTGAAAAGCCTGTAACAAGACAAAGGCCTTGGAAAAATATTACACCATTGGATTATACAGATAGCATAGCGTAAGACTAAGTGGAGACCTAGGGGCATCGTTATGCCCGCGCAGTCGTTAAATTTTAAATCGGACATAAAATTTGCTTCGTAACTCCATTTTCTTATTATAATATGTTTTTAGAAAGCTTATAATAAGAGGAAGGCCCTGGAGAACTATTACATCAATGGGGATGTGAACAGCATAGCGGAAGACTACATGGAGACCTCGGGTCGTCGTTTTGCCCGCGCTGTCATTAAAATCTTAAATCGGCCATAACGTTTCCTATGTAACTCTATTTTCTTCTTATAAAATTTTACTGGAAATCTTGTAATGAGATGAAGGCCCTAGGAAATTATGACATCATTGGGTGATGAAGATAGCATAGCGGAAGACTACTTGGAGACCTAGGGTTGTTGTTATGCCCGTGCGGACGGTAATTCTTAAATCGGCCCTAACTTTTTCTACATAACTCCATTTTCATATTATAATATGTTTCCAGATAGCTAACGATGAGATGAAGGCCTTGGAAAATTATCAAATCATTGGATGATACAGGTAGCATAGCGTAAGACTACGTGGAGACCAAGGGGCGTCGTTATGCCCGCGTGGTCGTTAAATTTTAAATCGGACATAACTTTTGGTACGTAATTATGCTTTTTTCTTATAATTTGTTTCTAGAAGGCTTTGTATTAAGACTAAGGCTCTGGAAAATTATAAAGTCATTGGGTGATGTAAATATCATAGCAGAAGACTACTAGGAGACCTGAGCTGTCGTTATGCCTGCACGGTTGTTAAATCTTAAATCAGTCATAACTTTAACTACGTAACTCCGTTTTCTTGTTGTAATATATTTCTGGAAAGTTTGTAATGAGACAAAGCCCCTAGAAAATTATTAATTCATCTGGTGATGTAGATAGCATTGCAGAAGACTACTTGAAGACTTAGGGTCGCGTTATTGGCACACGGTCGATAACTTTTGCTATGTAACTCCGTTTTCTTATTATAATACATTTCCGGACAGCTTGCTTGTGATCAGATGAAGGCACTGAAAAATTATCAAATCATTGGATGTTACAAATAGTATAGCGTGACACTACGTGGACACCCAAGTGCATCATTATAATCGCGCGGTCATTAAATTTTAAATCGGACATAACTTTTTCAATGTAACACCGTTTTATTATTATATTATGTTTCTGCTGAGCTTGTAACAAGACAAAGGCCCTGGAAAATGTTTACATTGTTGAGGTATGTAAACAGCATAGCGGAAGACTACTTGGAGACCTGGGTCGTCGTTATGCACGTGCGGTTGTTAAATTTAAAATAGGCCCCAACTTTTGCTACGTAACTCCGTTTTCTTAGTGTAATATGTTTCTAGAAAGCATGAAATGAGATGAAGGTCCTGAAAAATTATTACATCATTGGATTATACAGATAGCATAGCGTACGACTACTTGGAGACCTAGGGGCTTCGTTATGCCCGCGTGTTAGTGAAATTTTAAATCGGACTTAACTTTTGGTGCGTAAGTCTGTTTTCTTACTAAAATATGTTTCTAGAAATCTTGTAATAAGATGAAAACCCTTGGAAATAATTACATCACTAGGGGATGTAAACATCATAGCGGAAGACTACTTGGATTCCCGGTGTCGTTATTATGGCCGCGCGATCGTTAAAATCTTAAATCGGCTATAACTTTTGCTATATAACTCCGTTTTCTTATGATAATATGTTTCTGGAAAATTTATAGTGAGACGAAGGCCTGGGAAATCGTTACATCATTGGGTGATGTTAATAGCATAGCGGAAGACTACTTGGAGGCCTAGGGTTGTCGTTATGCTCGCGTGGTCGGTAATTCTTCAGTCGGCCATAACTTGTGCTACAGAACTCTGTTTCTTATTATGATATGTTTCCAAAAAGATTGCAATGAGACAAAGGCCCTGTAAAATTATCACATCATTGGATGATACAGATTACATAGCGTAAAACTACTTCGAAACCTAGGGCCGTCGTTTTGCCTGTGAGGTCGTTAAATTTTAAATCGGCCATAACGTTTGCTACATAACTATGTTTTATTGTTATAATATGATTCTGGAAAAATTGAAATAAGACGAATGCTGTAAAAAATTATTACATCATTGGCTGACGTAAATAGCATGGTAGAAGACTGTGTGGAGACTTAGGGTTGTCGTTATGCTCGCACGGTCGTTAAATCTTAAATCGGCCATAACTTTTGGTACATAACTCCGTTTTCTTATTATAATATGTTTCTGGAAAGCCTGTAATAGGAGAAGGCCCTAGTTAATTATAACATCGTTGGGTGATGCAGATAGCATAGCGTAAGACTACTTGGAAACCCAAGGGCGTCGTTATGCCCACGTGTTTGTTAAATTTTGAATCGGACATAAGTTTTGCTATGTAACTCCGTTTTCTTATTATGATATTTTCCTCAAAGCTTATAATATGACAGAGGCCTGGAAAATTATTACATCATTAGGTGATGTAAACAGCATAGCAGAAGACTACTTGGAGACCTGCGGTCGTCATTATGCCTACGCAGTCGTTAAAATCTTAAATCGGACATAACTTTTTCTACTTAACTCCGTTTTTTTATTATAATATGTTTTTGGAAAGTTTGTAAGGAGATGAAGGCCTGGAAAATTATTACGTCATTAGGTAATGTAAATAGCACAGCGGAAGACTACTTGGGACCTGGAGTTATCGTTATGCCTGCGCGGTCGTTAAATTTAAAATCGACCGTAACTTTTGCTACGTAACTCTATTTCTTATTATAATATGTTTCTGAAAAGCATGAAATGTAACAAAAGCCCAGGGAAATTATTACATCATTGGATGAAATAGATAGCATAACGTAAGACTTAGAGACCTAGGGGCGTCGTTATGCCCACGCGGTCGTTAACTTTTAAACCGGACATAACTTTTGGTGCGTAAATCTATTTTCTCACTATAATATGTTTCTAGAAAGCTTCTAATAAGATGAAAGCCCTTGAAAATAATTACATCATTAGGGGATGTAAATAGCATAGCGGAAGACTAGTTGGAGTCCTGGGGTTGTTGTATGCCCGCGCGGTCATTCGAATTTTAAATCGGCGATAACTTTTGCTAAGTAACTCCATTATCTTATCATAATATGTTTCTGGAAATCTTGTAATGAGACGAAGGCCCTGGGAAATTGTTACATCATTGGATGATGTAGATAGCATAGTGGAAGACTACTTGGAGACAAAGGGTCGTCGTTTTGCCCGTGTGGTCGGTAATTCTTTAGTCGACCCTAACTTTTGTTACGGAACTCCATTTTCTTTTTATGATTAATTTCTGAAAAGCTTGCAAAGAGGCGAAGGCCATTCAAAATTATCATAGCGTAAGACTATAGCGTAAGACTATGCAAAGAGGCGAAGGCCATATCTGGATGATACAGATTGCATAGCGTAAGACTACTTCGATACCTAGGGGCGTCGTTGTGTCCGCACGGTCACTAAATTTTGAATCGGCCATAACTTTTGCTACGTAACTGCGTTTTATTATTATAAAATGTTTCTAGAAAAATTGTAATAAGAAAAAGGTCACGAAAAATTATAACATCGTTGGGTGATGTAAATATCGATCATAACTTTTGCTACATAACTCCGTTTTCTTATTATAGTATTTTTCCGGATAGCTTGCGATGACATGAAGTCCAGAAAAATTATCAAATCATTAGATTATACAGATAGCATAGCGAAACACTACATGGAGACCCAGGGGCATCGTTATAACCGCACCGTCGTTAAATTTTGAATCAGGTATAACTTTTGTTACGTAACACCGTTTTCTTATTATATTATGCTTCTACCGAGCTTGTAATAAGACGAAGGCTCTGGAAAATTATTACATCATTGGGAGATATAAACAGCATAGCGGAAGACTACTTGGAGACTTAAGGTTGTCGTTATGCACGCACGGTCATTAAAATCTTAAATCGTCCATAACGTTTGCTACGTAAGTCCATTTTCTTGTTATTATATGTTTCTAGAAAGCTTGTAATGAGATGAAGGCCCTGGAAAAATTACTACTTCATTGGGTGATGTAAATAGCATTACGGCAGATTACTTGGAGACCTGGGGCTGTCGTTATGCCCGCGCGATCGTTAAATTTAAAATCGGCCCTAACTTTTGCTACATTACTTCGTTTTCTTACTGTAATATGTTTCTGGAAAGCTTGTAATAAGGCGAAGGCCCTGGGAAATTGTTACATCATTGGGCGACATAGATGGCATGGCAGAAGACTACTTGGAGACCTAGGGTCGTCGTTATGCCCGCGCAATCGTTAAATCTTAGATAACCTTTGCTACACAACTCTATTTTCTTAGTAGAACAAGTTTCTGAAAAGCCTCTAATGAGACGAAGGCCCTGTAAAATTATTACATCATTGGATGATACAGATAGCATAACATAAGACTACTTGGAGACCCAGGGGCAACGTTATGCCCGCGTGGTCGTTAAATTTTAAATTAGACATCACATTTGGTACGTAAAATCTATTATTCTTACTATAATATGTTTCTAGAAAATTATTACATCATTAGGGGATCTAAACTGCATAGCGGAAGACTACTTGGAGACCTGGGGTTATCGTTATGCCGCGCGGTCGTTAAATTTTAAATCGGACATGACTTTTGCTACATAACTCCATTTTCTTATTAAGAGATGTTTCCTGAATGCTTATAATAAGACATAGGCCTGGAAAATTATTCCATCATTAGGTGATGTAAACAGCACAGCGGAAGATTACTTGCAGGCCTGGGGCTGTCGTTATGCCCGCGCGGTCGCTAAATTTAAAATCAGTCGTAACTTTTGTTACGTAACTCTATCATCTAATTATAATATGTTTCTAGAAAGCATGAAATGAGATGAAGGCTCTGAAAAATTATTACATCATTGGATGATACAGATAGCATAGCATAAGACAACTTAGATACACAGGAGCGTCGTTATGCCTGTGCGGTCGTTAAATTTTAAATCGGCCATAACTTTTGGTACGTAACTCCGTTTTATTATTATATTATGTTTCTATAAAAATTGCAATAAGATGAATGCGATGAAAAATTATTACATCATTTGGTGATGTAAATAGCGTAGCAGAATACTACATGGAGACCTAGGGTTGTCGTTATGCCCGTGCAGTCGTTAAATCTTAAATCGGCCATAACGTTTGGTACATAACTTCATTTTCTTATTATAATATG
The DNA here is from genome assembly GCA_003260245.2 of Sideroxylon spinosum. Taxonomy (NCBI): domain Eukaryota; kingdom Viridiplantae; phylum Streptophyta; class Magnoliopsida; order Ericales; family Sapotaceae; genus Sideroxylon; species Sideroxylon spinosum. The sequence continues at coordinate 15,656 of QLOD02038021.1, read as the reverse complement.
TTTCTGAAAAGCCTGTAATGAGAAGATGGCCCTGGTTAATTATAACATTCTTGGATTATACAGATAGCATAGTAGGACTAAGTGGAAACCCAAGGGCATTGTTATACCTGCGCGATCGTTAAATTTTAAATCGAAAATAAATTTTTAAACGTAACTCCATTTCCCTATTATAATATGTCTTTTGAAAGCTTGTAATAACGCGAAGGCCTTGGAAAACTATTACATCATTGGGGGATGTAAACAGCTTGGCGGAAGACTATGTGGAGACCTGTGGTCATCGTTATGTCCACACGGTAATTAAAATCTTAAATCAGCCATAACGTTTGCTACGTAACCCTGTTTTCTTATTATAATATGTTTCTGGGAAGCTTGCAATGAGATGAAGGCCCTGGGAAATTGTTACATCATTGGGTGACATAGATACCATAGCAGAAGACTACGTGGAGACCTAGGGTCGTCGTTATGCCGGCGCGGTCGGTAATTCTTCAATCGGCCATAACTTTCGCTACGTAACTCTGTTTTCTTATAGTAATTTGTTTCTAGAAGGCTTGTAATAAGACGAAGGCTGTGGAAAATTATTACAGCATTGGGTGACGTAAATAGCATAGCAGAAGACTACTTGGAGACCTATTCTCTTCGTTATGCCCGCGAGGTCATTGAATCTTAAAGAAGACATAAATTTTTCTACATCACTCCGTTTTTAGATTATAATATGTTTCTGGAAAACTTGTAACAAGACAAAGGCCCTGGAAAACTATTACATCATTGGGGGATGTAAACAGCATAACGGAAGACTAGGTGGAGACTGGGGTCATTGTTATTCCCCCCGCGGTCATAAAAATCTTAAATTGGCCATAACGTTTGCTACATAACTCTGTTATCTTATTATAATATGTTTCTGGAAAGCTTGAAACAAGACGAAGGCTCGGGGTGATTATAACATTATTAGGTGATGTGGATAGCAGAGCGGAAAACTACTTAGAGACTTAGGGTCGTCGCTGTGCCCGTGCTATCGGTAATTCTTAAATCGGCCATAACTTTTATTATGTAACTCCGTTTTCTTTTAACGATATGTTTCCAGAAAGCTTACGATAAGATGAAGGCCCTGGAAAATTATCCTATCATTGGATGATATGGATAGCATAGCGTAAGACTAGTTGGACACCGAGGCATGTTATTGTGCTCGTGCAGTCGCTAAATTTTAAATCGAACATAACTTTTGCTAGGTAACTCCGTTTTATTATTATAATATGTTTCTAGATAAATTGTAACAAGTTGAATACCTTGAATAATTATTACATGATTGGGTGATGTAAATAGCATAGCGGAAGACTACATGGAGACATGGGGTCGTCGTTATGCCCGCCGATCTTTAAATCTTAAATCGGCCATAACTTTTGCTACGTAAATCTGTTTTTTTATTATAATATGTTTCTGGAAAGCCTAAAATGAGACAAAGGCCCTTGAAAGCTATTACATCATTGGATGTTACAGATGGCCTAGCGTAAGACTAAGTGGAGACCCAAGGGAATAGTTATGCCCGTGTGGTCATTAAATTTTAAGTCAGACATAACTTTTGCTACGTAACTCCGTTTTCTTACTATAGTATGTTTCTGGAAAGTTTGTAATGAGACGAAGGCCCTGAAAAAGTATTACATCATTGGGTGATGTAAATAGCTTAGCGGAAGACTCCTTAGAGACCTGGGGCCGCCATTTTGCCCGAACGGTTGTTAAATCTTAAATCGGCAATAACTTCAGTTAAGTTACTCCGTTTTCTTGTTATAATATGTTTCTGGAAAGTTTGTAATGAGGTGAAGCCCCCGGAAAATTTTTAAATCATCTGGTGATGTAGATAGCATAAAAGAAAATTACTTGGAGACCTAGGGTCGTCCTTATGATGTGCGGTCGGTAAACCTTAGATCGCCCTAACTTTTACGGAAATAACTCCGTTTTCTTATTATAATATGTTTCCAGATAGCTTGCGATGAGACGAAGGCCCTGGAAAATTATCAAATCATTGGATGATACAGATAGCTTAGCGTAAGACTACCTGGAGACGCAGGGGTGTCGTTATGCCTGCACGGTCGTTAAATTTTAAAACAGAACATAACTTTTGCTTCGTAACTCCATTTTTTTACTATAATATGTTACTAGAAAGTTGTACTTAGATGAAGACCTTAGAAAAGTATTACATCATTAGGTGATGTAGATAGCATAGCAGAAAACTACTTGGAGACCTAGGGTCGTCGTTACGTTTGTGCGGTCGGTAAATCTTAAATCGACCCTAACGTATGCTACGTAACTCCATTTTCTTTTTATGATATGTTTCTAGAAAACTTTCAATGAGACAAAGGCCCCGCAAAACTGTCACATCATTCGATGACCCAAAAAGCGTAGCGTAAGACTACTTCGACACCTAGGGGCGTTGTTGTGCCCGCGTGGTCGTTAAATTTTAAATCGGCCATAACTTTTGCTACTTAACTCTGTTTTATTATTATAATATGTTTCTGGAAAGCATGAAATTAGATGAAGGCCCTGAAAAATTATGGCATCATTGGATGATACCGTTAGCATAGCATAAGACTACTTGGAGACCCAGGAGCGTCGTTATACCCGTGCCGTCGTTAAATTTTAAATCGAACATAACTTTTGCTATAACTCCGTTTTCTTATTATATTATGTTTCTACAAATCTTGTAATAAGACAAAGGCCTTGGAAAATTATTACATCAATGGGTGATGTAAACAGCATTGTGGAAGACTACTTGGAGACTTCGGGTCGTCGTTATGCCCGCACGGTCGTTAAAATCTTAAATCAAAAATAACTTTTGCTACGTAACTCCGTTTTATTATTATAAAATATTTCTAGAAAGCTTGTAATGAGACAAAGGCCTTAGAAAATTATAATGTAACTGGGCAATGTAAATAGCACAGCGGAAGACTACTTGGAGACCTGGGATTGTCGGTATGCCCGTGTAGTCGTAAAATTTAAAATCGACCGTAACTTTTGTTTTATAATTCTGTTTTCAATTTATAATATATTTCTGGAGAGCATAAAATGAGATGAAGGCCCTAGGAAATTATTACATCATTGGATGATGCGATAGCATCACGTAAGACCACTTGGAGACCCAGGGGCGTCGTTATGGCCGCGCAATCGTTAAATTTTAGATCGGACATAACTTTTGGTACATAAATCTGTTTTCTTACTATAATGTCATTGTAGAAAGATTGTAATGAGACTAAGGCCCTTGAAAATAATTACATCTTTGGGGGATGTAAACAGTATACCAGAAGACTACTTGGAGACCTGGCGTCGTCGTTATGCCTGCGCGGTCGTTAAAATCTTAAATCGGCCATAATTTTTTTTAGGTAACTCCATTTTTCTTATTATAATCTGTTTCTGGAAAGCTTATAATGAGACAAAGGCCCTGGAAAATTATTACATCATTGGGCAATGTAAGTAGCATAGCGGAAGACTCCTTGGAGACCTAGGACTGTCACTATGCCTGTGCGGTCGTTAAATTTAAAATCCACCCTAAGTTTTGCTACATGACTTGCTTTTCTTATTATAATGTTTCTAGAAAGCAAGAAATGAGACGAAGGCCTTGAAAAATTATTACATCATTGGATGATACAGATAGCATAACGTAAGGCTACCTGGAGACCTAGGGGTGTCGTTATGCCCGCTTCGCCGTTAAATTTTAGATCGAACATAACTTTTGGAAAGTAAATATGTTTTCTTACTATAATATGATTTTATAGAGCTTGTAATAAGACGAAGGCCCTTGAAAATAATTATATCTTTGGGGGATGTAAACAGCATACCAGAAGACTACTTGAAGACCTGGCGTCATCGTTATGCTCGCGCGGTCGTTAAAATCTTAAATCAGCCTTAACTTTAGCTATGTAACTCTACTTTGTTATTATAATATGTTACTGGAAAGCCTGTAATGAGACGAAGGCCCTGGGAAATGTTTACATCATTGGTGATGTAGATAGCATAGCGGAAGACTACTTGGAGACCTAGGTTCGTCATTATGCCTGCACGGTCGGTAATTCTTCAATCAGCCATAACGTTTGCTACATAACTCCGTTTTCTTAATATGATATATTTCCGGAAAGCATACAATGAGACAAAGGTCCTACAAAACTACCACATTATTGGATGATACAGATAGCATACTGTAAGACTACTTCGACACCTAGGGGCGTCAATGTGCCCGCGCGGTCGTTAAAAATTAAATCGGCCATAACTTTCTTCATAGGATAGGTTTCTGGAAAAATTGTAATAAGACGAATGCCATGAAAAACTATTCCATCATTGGGTGATGTAAATACCATAGCGGATGACTACATGGAGACCTAGGGTTGTCCTTATACCCGTGCGGTCGTGAAAATTTTAAATCGGCCATAACTTTTGCTACATATCTCCGTTTTCTTATTATAATACGTTTCTGAAAAGCCTCTAACGAGACGAAGGCCTTTGTTCATCATAACATCGTTGGACGATACAAATAGCATCGCATAAGACTAAGTGGAGACCGAGAGGCTTCGTTATGCCCGCGTGGTCGTTAAATTTTAAATCGGACATAACTTTTGCTACGTAACTCCATTTTCCTATTATAATATGTTTCTGCTGAGCTTGTCATAAGATAAAGGCCCTGGAAAATTATTACACCATTGGGTGATGTAAACAACATAGCGGAAGACTACTTGGAGACCTCGGGTTGTCGTTATGCCTGCGCGGTCATTAAAATCTTAAATCGAACATAACATTTCCTACGTAACTTTGTTTTATTAGTATAAAATATTTTTGGAAAGCTTGTAACGATACGAAGGCCTCAGAAAATTAATATGTCAATGGGCAATGTAAATAGCATAGCGGAAGACTACTTTGAGACTTGGGGTTGTCGTTATGCTCGCGTGGTGGTTAAATTTAAAATCAACAGTAACTATTACTACGTAACTCTGGTTTCTTCTTATAAAATGTTTCTAGAACGCATGAAATGAGATGAAGGCCCTGGGAAATTATCACATCATTGGATCATACAGATAGCATAGCGTAAGACTACTTGGTGACCCAGGGGCATCGTTATGCCCGCTCGGTCGTTAAATTTTCGATCGGACATAACTTTTGGTACATAAATCTGTTTTCTTACTATAATATGATTCAAAAAGCTTGTAAAAATACAAAGGCCCTTAAAAAAAATTACATCTTTGGGGCATTTAAATAGCATACCGGAAGACTACTTGGAGACCTGGCGTCATCGTTATACCCGTGCGGTCATTAAAATCTTAAATCAGCCATAACTTTTCCTACGTAACTCTGTTTTTCTTATTATAGTATGTTTATGGAAAGCTCGTAATGAGACAAAGGCCCTAGAAAGTTATTACGTCGTTGGGCGATGTAAGCAGCATAGCGGAAGACTACTTGGAGACCTGGGATTGTCGTTATGCCCGCGCGGTCCTTAAATTTAAAATCAGCCCTAACTTTTGCTACGTAACTCGTTTTTCTTATTATAAATATTTCTAGAAAGCATGGAATGAGATGAAGGCCCTGGAAAATTATTACATCATTAGATGATACAGATAGCATAGCGTAAGACTACTTAGAGACCCAACGGTGTCGTTATGCCCGCACGATCGTTAAACTTTAAATCAGACATAACGTTTTTTACATAACTCCTTTTTCATATTAAAATATGTTTCAGAAATGCCTGTAATGAGAAGATGGCCCTGGTTAATTACAAAATCATTAGATGATACAGATAGCATAGCGTAAGGCTAAGTGGATGCCTAGGGGGGCGTCGTTATAAACGTGCGATTTTTAATTTTCAAATCAGATATAAATTTTGAAATGTTATTCCATTTTCTTATTATAATATGATTCTGGAAAGCTTGTAATATGACGGAGGCCCTGGAAAATTATTACATCATTGAGTGATGTAAACAGCATAGCGAAAGACTCCTTGAGACCTAGGGTCGACGTTATGAATGCGCGGTCGTTAAAATCTTAGATCGTCCATAACATCTTCTACGTAACTCCATTTTCTTATTATAGTATGTTTCTGGATATCTTGTAATGCGACGAAAGCCATGGAAAATTATTACATCATTTGGTGATGTAAATAGCATAGCAGAAGACTATATGGAGACCTAGGGTTATCGTTATGCCCGCGTAGTCGTTAAATCTTAAATGGGTCATAACTCTTGCTACATAACTCTGTTTTCTTATTATAATATGTTTCTAAAAAGCCTGTAATGAGAAGATGGCCCTAGTTAATTATAACATTCTTGGATGATACAGATAGCATAGCGTAGGACTAAATGGCAACCTAGGGGCGTCGTTATGCCAGAGCAGCCGTTAAATTTTTAATCGGAAATAAATTTTTAAACGTAACTCCATTTCCCCTATTATAATATGTCGTTTGAAAGCTTGTAATAACACGAAGGCCCTGGAAAACTATTACATCATTAGGGGATGTTAACAACTTGGCAAAAGACTACGTGGAGACCTGGGGTCATCGTATGTCCGCACGGTAATTAAAATCTTAAATCAGCCATAACATTTGCTACGTAACTCTGTTTTCTTATTATAATATGTTTCTGGGAAGCTTGTAATGAGATGAAGGCCCTGGGAAATTGTTAAATCATTGGGTGACGTAGATACCATAGCAGAAGACTACTTGGAGACCTAGGGTCGTCGTTATGCCGGCGTGGTCGATAATTCTTCAATCGGCCATAACTTTCACTACGTAACTCTGTTTTCTTGTAGTAATTTGTTTCTAGAAGGCTTGTAATAAGACAAAGGCTATGGAAAATTATTACATCATTGGGTGACGTAAATAGCATAGCGGAAGACTACTTGGAGACCTATTCTCGTCGTTATGCCCGCACGGTTATTAAATCTTAAAGAGGACATAAATTTTTCTACGTCACTCCGTTTTCTGATTATAATATGTTTCTGGAAAACTTGTAACAAGACAAAGGCCCTGGAAAACTATTACATCATTGGGAGATGTAAACAGCTTAACGGAAGACTAAGTGGAGACTGGGGTCATTGTTATTCCCCCCGCAGTCATAAAAATCTTAAATTGGCAATAACATTTGCTACGTAACTCTGTTATCTTAGTATAATATGTTTTTGGAAAGCTTTAAACAAGACGAAGGCTTGGGGTGATTATAACATTATTGGGTGATGTAGATAGCAGAGCGGAAAACTACTTAGAGACCTAGGGTCGTCGCTATGCCCGTACGATCGGTAATTCTTAAATCGGCCATAACTTTTGCTACGTAACTCCGTTTTCTTTTAATGATATGTCTCCAGAAAGCTTACGATGAGATGAAGGCCCTAGAAAATTATCCCATCATTAGATGATACGAATAACATAGTGTAAGACTAGTTAGACACCGAAGGACGTCATTGTGGTTGTGCAGTCGCTAAATTTTAAATCGAATATAACTTTTGCTATGTAACTCCGTTTTATTATTATAATATGTTTCTAGATAAATTGTAACAAGTCGAATGCCTTGAATAATTATTACACAATTGGGTGATGTAAATAGCATAGCATAAGATTACATGGAGACATGGGGTCGTCGTTATGCCTGCGCGACCGTTAAATCTTAAATCGGCCATAACTTTTGCTACGTAACTCTGTTTTCTTATTATAATATGTTTCCTGAAAGCCTGTAATGAGACAAAGGCCCTTGAGAGCTATTACATCATTGGATGTTATAGATAGCCTAGCGTAAGACTAAGTGGAGACCCAAGGGAATAGTTATGCCCGTGTGGTCATTAAATTTTAAGTCAGACATAACTTTTGCTACGTAACTCCGTTTTCTTACTATAGTATGTTTCTGGAAAGTTTGTAATGAGACGAAGGCCCTGAAAAAGTATTACATCATTGGGTGATGTAAATAGCTTAGCGGAAGACTCCTTAGAGACCTGGGGCCGCCATTTTGCCCGAACGGTTGTTAAATCTTAAATCGGCAATAACTTCAGTTAAGTAACTCCGTTTTCTTGTTATAATATGTTTCTAGAAAGTTTGTAATGAGGCGAAGCCACTGGAAAATTTTTAAATCATCTGGTGATGTAGATAGCGTAAAAGAAAACTACTTGGAGACCTAGGGTCATTCTTATGACGTGCAGTTGGTAAATCTTAGATCACCCTAACTTTTACTACAATAACTCTGTTTTCTCATTATAATATGTTTCCAGATAGCTTACAATGAGAGGAAGGCCTTGGAAAATTATCAAATCATTGGATGATACAGATAGCATAGCGTAACACTACGTGGAGACACAGGGGTGTCGTTATGCCCGCATGGTCGTTAAATTTTAAATCGGACATAACTTTTGCTTCGTAACTCCATTTTTTTACTATAATATGTTTCTGGAAAGTTATACTTAGACGAAGACCTTGAAAAATTATTACATCATTAGGTGATGTAGATAGCATAGCAGAAAACTACTTGGAGACCTAGGGTCGTCGTTATGTTCGTGTGCTCGGTAAATCATAAATCGGTCCTAAAGTATCCTACGTAACTCCATTTTCTTTTTATGATATGTTTCCAGAAAACTTTCAATGAGACAAAGGCCCCGCAAAACTATCACATCATTGGATGATCCAAATAGCGTAGCGTAAGTCTACTTCGACACCTAGGGACGTCGTTGTGCCCGCGTGGTCGTTAAATTTTAAATCGGCTATAACTTTTGCTACGTAACTCTGTTTTATTATTATAATATGTTTCGAAAAAGCATGAAATTAGATGAAGGCCCTAGAAAATTATTGCATCATTGGATGATACAGTTAGCATAGCATAAGACTACTTGGAGACCCAGGGCGTAGTTATGCCCGCGCCGTCGTTAAATTTTAAATCGAACATAACTTTCGCTATGTAACTCCGTTTTCTTATTATATTATGTTCCTACAAATCTTGTAAGAAGACAAAGGCCCTGGAAAATTATTATATCAATGGGTGATGTAGACAGAATTGTGGAAGACTACTTGGAGACCTCGAGTCATCGTTATGCCCGCGCGGTCCTTAAAATCTTAAATTGAACATAACTTTTGCTACGTAACTCTGTTTTATTATTACAAAATATTTCTAGAAAGTTGTAATGAGACGAAGGCCTTAGAAAATTATAACGCCGTTGGGCAATGTAAATAGCACAGCGGAAGATTACTTGGAGACCTGGGGTTGTCGTTATGCCCGCACGATCGTTAAATTTAAAATCGACCGTAACTTTTGTTTTATAATTCTATTTTCTATTTATAATATATCTACGGAGAGCATAAAATAAGATGAAGGCCCTAGGAAATTATTACATCATTGGATGATGTGATAGTATAGCGTAAGGCTACTTGGAGACCCAGGGGCGTCGTTATACCTGCGCGGTCGTTAAATTTTAAATCGGACATAGCGTTTGGTACGTAAATCTATTTTCTTCCTATAATGTCATTCTAGAAGGGTTGTAATGATACGAAGGCCCTTGAAAATAATTACATCTTTGGGGGATGTAAACAGCATACCGGAAGACTACTTGGAGACCTGGCGTCGTCGTTATGCCCGCGCGGTCGTTAAAATCTTAAATCGGCCATAACTTTTTCTATGTAACTCCATTTTTCTTATTATAATCTATTTCTGGAAAGCTTATAATGAGACGAAGGCCCTAGAAAATTATTACGTCATTGGGCTATGTAAGTAGCATAGCGGAAGACTACTTGGAGACCTAGGACTGTCACTATGCCCGTGCGGCCGTTAAATTTAAAATCCGCCCTAACTTTTGCTACGTAACTCGTTTTTCTTATTATAAATGTTTCTAAAAAGCATGAAATGAGATGAAGGCCCTGAAAAATTATTATATCATTGGATGATACAGTTAGCATAATGTAAGGCTACCTGGAGATCCAAGGGTGTCGTTATGCCCGCTTTGCCGTTAAATTTTAGATCGAACATAACTTTTGGTACGTAAATCTATTTTCTTACTATAATATGATTTTAGAAAGCTTTTAATAAGACGAAGGCCCTTGAAAATAGTTATATCTTTAGGGGATGTAAACAGCATACCAGAAGACTACTTGAAGACCTGGCGTCCTCGTTATGCCCGTGCAGTCATTAAAATCTTAAATCAGCCTTAACTTTGGCAACGTAACTCCATTTTATTATTATAATATGTTACTGGAAATCCTATAATGAGATGAAGGCTCTGGGAAATTGTTACATCATTAGTAATGTAGATAGCATAGCGAAAGACTACTTGGAGACCTAGGTTTGTCGTTATGCCCGTGCGGTCGGTAATTCTTCAATCGGCCATAACGTTTGCTACGTAACTCTATTTTCTTAATATGATATGTTTTCGGAAAGCATACAATGAGATGAAGGCCCTACAAAATTATCACATTATTCGATGATAGAGATAGCATAGCGTAAGACTACTTCGACACCTAGGGGCGTCAATGTGCCCGCGCGGTCGTTAAAAATTAAATCGGCCATAACTTTCTTCATAGGATAGGTTTCTGGAAAAATTGTAATAAGACGAATGCCATGAAAAACTATTCCATCATTGGGTGATGTAAATAGCATAGCGGATGACTACATGGAGACCTAGGGTTGTCCTTATACCCGCGCGGTCGTGAAAATTTTAAATCGGCCATAACTTTTGCTACATATCTCCGTTTTCTTATTATAATACGTTTCTGAAAAGCCTCTAACGAGACAAAGGCCTTAGTTCATTATAACATCGTTGGATGATGCAAATAGCATCGCATAAGACTAAGTGGAGACCGAGAGACGTCGTCATGCCCGCGCGGTCATTAAATTTTAAATCGGACATAACTTTTGCTACGTAACTCCGTTTTCTTATTATAATATGTTTCTGCAGAGCCTGTAATAAGACATAGGCCCTAGAAAATTATTACATCATTGGGTGTTGTAAACAACATAGCAGAAGACTACTTGGAGACCTCGGGTAGTCGTTATGCCTACGCGATCGTTAAAATCTTAAATCGAACATAACATTTCCTACGTAACTTTGTTTTATTAGTATAAAATATTTCTGGAAAGCATGTAACGATACGAAGGCCTTGGAAAATTATTATGTCGTTGGGCAATGTAAATAGCATAGCGGAAGACTACTTGGAGACTTGGGGTTATCGTTATGCTCGCCTGGTGGTTAAATTTAAAATCAGCAGTAACTTTTGCTACGTAACTCCGGTTTCTTCTTTTAAAATGTTTCTAGAAAGCATGAAATGAGATGAAGGCCTTGGAAAGTTATTACATCATTAGATGATACACATAGCAGAGCCTAAGACTAGTTGGACACCCAGGGGCATCGTTATGCCCGCGCGATCTTAAAATGTTAACTCGGACATAACTTTTACTAAGTAATTCTATTTTCTTATTATATTATGTTTCCACAAATCTTAAAATAAGAAAAAGGCCCTAGAAAATTATTACATCAATGGGTGATCTAAACAGCATAGCGGAAGACTACTTGGAGACCTCTAGTCGTCGTTATGCCCACGCGGTCGTTAAAATCTTAAATCGGACATAACTGCTGCTACGTAACTTCGTTTTATTATTATAAAATATTTCTAGAAAGCTTGTAATGAGACGAAGGCCATGGAAAATTCTTACGTCATTGGAAAATGCAAATAGCACAGCGGAAGACTACCTGGAGACCTGGGTTGTCGTTATGCCCACGCGGTTGTTAAATTTAAAATTGGCCGTATCTTTTGCTTTGTAACTCCGTTTATCTTTCTGGAAGGCATAAAATAAAACGAACGCCTTGGGAAATTATCACATCATTAGATGATACAGATAGCATAGCGTAAGACTACTTAGTGACCCAGGGGCATCGTTATACCTGCTCGATCGTTAAATTTTCGATCGGACATAACTTTTGGTACATAAATCTATTTTCTTACTATAATATGATTCAAAAAGCTTGTAAAAGTATGAAGGCCCTTGAAAATAATTATATCTTTGGGGCATTTAAATAGCATACCGGAAGACTACTTGGAGATCTGGCGTCGTCGTTATACCCGTGCAGTCATTAAAATCTTAAATCGACCATAACTTTTCCTATGTAACTCCGTTTTTCTTATTATAGCATGTTTCTGGAAAGCTTGTAATGAGACAAAGGCCCTGAAAAATTATTACGTCATTCGGCAATGTTAGTAACATAGCGGAAGACTACTTGGAGACCTGGAATTATCGTTATACCCGTGCGGTCCTTAAATTTAAAATCGGCCCTAACTTTTGCTACGTAACTCTTTTTTCTTATTATAAATGTTTGTGGAAAGAATGGAATGAGATGAAGGCCCTGGAAAATTATTACATCATTAGATGATACAGATAGCATAGCGTAAGACTTCTTGGAGACCCAAGGATGTCAATACGCCTGCACGGTCGTTAAACTTTAAATCGGACATAAATTTTTCTACACAACTCTTTTTTCTTATTATAATATGTTTCTGAAATGCGTATAATGAGAAGATGGCCCTCGTTAATTATAACATCATTGGATGTTACAGATAGCATAGCGTAAGGCTAAGTGGATACCCAAGGGCGTCGTTATACCCGTACGATTTTTAATTTTTAAATTGGATATAAATTTTGAAACGTTACTCCGATTTCTTATTATAATTTGTTTATGGAAAGCTAGTAATAAGACGAGGGTCCTGGAAAATTATTACATCATTGGGTGATGTAAACAGCATAGCAGAAGACTCCTTAAGACCTAGGGTCGACGTTATAAATGTGCGGTCGTTAAAATCTTAGATCGTCCATAACTTTTTCTACGTAACTCCGTTTTCTTATTATAATATGTTTCTAGGAAGCTTGTAATGAGATGAAAGCCCTAGAAAATTATTACGTCATTGGGCGATATAAATAGCGTCGCGGAAGACTACTTGTAGACCTGGGGTTATCGTTATGCCCGCGCGGACGTTAAATTTAGAATTGGCCCTAACTTTTGCTACGTAACTCCCTTTTGTTATTATAATATGTTTCTGGAAAGAATGAAATGAAACGATGGCCCTGGAAAATTATTACATAACGGAAGACTACTTGGAGACCTAGGAGCGTCGTTGTGCCCGTGCGATCGTTAAATTTTAGATCAGACACAACTTTTGATACGTAAATCTATTTTCTTGATGTAATATGTTTCAAGAAAGCGTGTAATAAGATGAAGGCCCTTGAAAATAATTACATGTTTGGGGGATGTAAACAACATACCGGAAGACTACGTGTAGACCAGGCGTCATCGTTTTGCCCGTCCGGTCGTTAATATATTAAATTAGCCAAAAATTTTGCTACGTAACTCTGTTTTGTAATTATAATATGTCTTTCTGGAAAGCTTGTAATGAGATGAAGTCCCGGGAAAATTATTACGTCATTGGACGTTGTAAATAGCACACAGCGGAAGACTACTTACAGACCTAGGGTTGTCGTTTTGCCCTTGTGGTTGTTAAATTTTAAATCGGACATAACTTCAGCTGCGTAACTCCGTTTTCTTATTATAATATGTTTCTGAAAAGCCTGTAATGAGATGAAGGCCCTGGTTAGTTATAAAATCATTGGATGATATAGATACCATAGCGTAAGACTAAGTGGAGACCGGGTGGCGCCGTTATACCAGCGCAGTCGTTAAATTTTAAATTAGACTTAACTTTTGCTACGTAACTCCATTTTATTACTATAATATGTTTCTGCAAAGCTTGTAATAAGACAAATGGCCTGGAAAATTATTACGTCATTGGGTGTTATAAATAAGACAGCGGAAGACTACTTGGAGACCTCAGGTCGTCGCTATGCCCGCGCGGTCGTTAAAATCTTAAAGCAGACATAACTTTTGCTACGTAACTCCGTTTTATTATTATAAAATACTTCTGGACAGCTGGTAATGAGACAAAGGCCTTCGAAAACTATTATGTCGTTGGGCAATGTAAATAGCACAGTGGAAGACTACTTGGAAACTTGGGGTGTCGTTATGCCTGCGCGGTGGTTAAATTTAAAACCGACCGTAACTTTTGCTACATAACTCCGATTTCTTCTTATAATATGTTTCTGGAAAGCATGAAATGAGATGAAGACCCGAGAAAATTATTACGTCATCAGATGATACAGATAGCATAGCGCAAGACTAGTTGGAGACCCCGGGTCATCGTTATGCCCGTGCGGTCGTTAGATTTTAAATCGGACATAACTTTTGCTACATAAGTCCATTTCTTAATTATATTATGTTTCTACAAATCTTGTAATAAGAGAAAGGCCCTAGAAAATTATTACATCAATAGGTGATGTAAATAGCAAAGCAGAAGACTACTTGGAGACCTCGGGTTGTCGTTATGCCGCGCGGTCGTTAAAATCTTAAATCGGACAAAACTTTTGCTACGTAACTCCGTTTTATTATTGTAAAATATTTCTAGAAAGCTCGTAATGGCACGAAGGCCTTGGAAAATTATTACATCGTTGGGCAATGTAAATAGCATAGCGGAAGACTAATTGGAGACCTGGGTTATCGTTATGCCCGCGCGGTCGTTAAATTTAAAATCGATCGTAACGTTTCCTTTGTAACTTCTTTTTATATTTATAATATGTTTCTGGAAAGCATAAAATGAGACCAAGGCCCTTGGAAATTATTACATCATTGGATGGTATAGACAACATAGCGTAAGACTACTTGGTGACCCAGGGGCATCGTTATGCTCGCGTGGTCAATAAATTTTTGATCAGACATAACTTTTATTACAATATGATTCTAGAATCAATCAGGCATAAATTTTGCTACGTAACTCTATTTTTCTTATTATAGTATGTTTCTGGAAAGCTTGTAATGAGACGAATGCCCTGGAAAATTGTTATGTCATTGGGCGATGTAAGTGGCATAGCGGAAGACTACTTAAAGACCTGGGATTGTCGTTATGCCCTCGCAGTCGTAAAATTTAAAATCGGCCCTAACTTTTGCTACGTAACTTGCTTTTCTTATTGTAAATGTTTCTGGAAAGCATGAAATGATATGAAGGCCCTGGAAAATTATTACATAATTGGATGATATAGATAGCATAGTATAAGACTACTTGGAGACTCAGGGGCGTCGTTATGCCCGCGCGGTCGTTAAATTTTAGATTGAACATAAGTTTTAGTACGTAAACCTGTTTTCTTACTATAATATGATTCTAGAAAGTTTATAATAAGACGAAGGCCATTGAAAATAATTACATGTTTGGTGGATGTAAACAGTATACTAGAAGACTACTTGGAGACATGGGGCCGTCGTTCTGCCGTTGCAGTTATTAAAAATCTTAAATCGGCCATAACTTTTGCTACGTAACTCTGTTTTGTTATTACGATATATTTCCAAAAAGCTTGTAATGAGACGAAAGCCTTGGAAAATGTTTACATCATTGGGCACTGCAAATAGTACAGCGGAAGACAACTTGCAGACTTGGGGTTGTCGTTATGCCCTTGCGTCGTTAACTTTAAAATCGGCCTTAATTTTTGCTAATTAACTCTATTTTCTATTCATAATAAGTCTCTGGAAAGCATAAAATGAGACAAAGGCCCAAAAAAAAAATATTAAATCATTGGATGATACAGATAGCATAGCGTAAAACTACTTGGAGACCCAGGGGCGTCGTTATG
>QLOD02037296.1:0-27609 GCA_003260245.2 Sideroxylon spinosum | reverse complement strand
CTCTTATTTATAAAACATCCAAATCAAGTCAAAAGTTATCCCCCTCCATAAACATCACATCAATGTGGGTCAACCCTCTAAAACTAATACCCCCTCTTATCTTATACCCCCTCTAAAATTTATCCCCCTAAAATTTTAGCACCATCCAATCGGCCCCTAAGGTATAGAAATTAAGCAGTCCTTATGGGAATTTCAATTTGTGGTGGTCGTGGGCCCACCAAATGCTCCGGAACTTCTGAAGGGCTCACCAACTCCCAATCCGGAGAGCCCCGTTCATCTCCATCCTGAGCACGATTCCTGCTTGGAGATGGAACCCTGCCTGCAGGAGATTTAACTCCTCCATTGTGGAAGTAATCTACGAACCCAACAATCTTTCTCCAGATGGTGTTAGCGCTTGGACTAATAAAGAATAGCAGAAAACATATTGTGGATGTGGTGCCTGAAATAGTATACAGACCCCAGAAGTTCTCGAGGTTCAAACTATCAGCATTGGTGGTGGAATCAGAGTTGGAACAGCTCGAGGACACGTTGAGCAACTCCTCATCTATTCCTTTAAGCACGCCGTTCTCTGATATGGTCAGAATGGCCTTGGACAGATCACTGGCTATCGGAGAGCCTTTCTGGAACACCTGGATTAATATATATATTTTAATATATATTACTATATAACATTATTTATCAAGTGTTGAACGGCTCCATTTGGCGACATTAGTTGTTAGCTAACTTTTTGACTCTTTCCTCTTATATTTTAAATTTCCTTCTAATTTTAAACGATAAAAATATCAAATTAATTATAAACAAGCAAAAATATCAAATAATAAAATAACTAGAAACCTAGTTATCAAAAAATTAATTTTTTTCTTTTTCTAAGTAAAAAGAAACTAATTTTTTAATAACTAATTAACTTTTCTTCCAAACTAAATCTCAAGAAACAACAAAAAAAAAATTCAAAATTTTATCACATTTGGACACCAATTCATAATCATTAGATGTTCTGTTTATCATATAACACCAGAGATTTTAACATGGATATAACTATAAATGGGTTTCTAACCGGTAAGAGTGTCAAAAACCCAAAACAATTAGTAAAAATTGATGAATTTAAAAGACTTGACGATAAATATTCTTTTGGTTAAAAACTTTTGATACGTAAAAATTCAAAAATGTATTACGGGTACCGTAAATTTTTATGAATCAAGAGTTATGATTAAAAGAATATTTTTCGTCAAATCTTCTTGGTTTATTATCTTCTTGAGATCTGACGCTTCAAATGGTCCGAGAACTTATTTGCAGTACACTTAATGTTGAGAAGAGTATGAAGAGAGTTTCAGTGACTACTCACAAAGCCCAAACCACCAAATCTGTAGACTGGTCCGGCGGCTGTATATTTGTCGCAGTACTGTTTGAGGAAAACTTTTGCGTACGGAACTTCAAGAAATGCAGCCGAAATGTTGCCAACCTCGAACTCACCCGTGTAATTGTATTCGGAACTGATGTTCTTGATGTTCTCGGTTTTAAAGTGGAGCACATCCTTCAAGTAAGTCCATACAAACGAATCCCCATCGCAGCCCACCTTGGCATTGTTCCTCCTCAGCCACTCGATATCCGTCACGTTTGGATCCAGCCTCGAAACAGTGAGCATCGATGTGAGACTGGCTTGGTAACTTGAAGTCATAACGAACACAACGAAAAGCCACAGCGCAACCACCACTCTGGTGTAGTCGCTTTTAATCTTCTCTTCTGCAATTTGAAATTAATTCCTAATTTCATTTGAAATTGAAATTTTTTTAAAATATACATTGTGGTGCTATCTGATGGAAAGATACTCACTGTGAGCGAAGAAAAGAGAAGAGAAAGCGAACCACAGGATGCTGCTAAGCTGATCCTTCCACGGGCCTCGGAATTCGGAATTGTCGGATCGATTTTCCAGAAACCAAACGATGAACATCATGTGGAGCATTACGACACCAGTCACCAACCATAATTCCTTGGTGAATGGCTTCGTGAATATCCACGCCTTATCGTCGTTAAACTTCACTGGAACTATCATCAACAGTCCCGATTCAGCATATGGCTGAGTGAATTCCACGTGTTCTGATCTGTTGGCTAGGATGGTCATATCCCCAACCGCAGCATCATAACTCTGATCCGCCATGAAAAGAAAATCATAAACAAATAAATCAAAAGACAAAAACGTGTCCTTACACTAAAGTCAGAGGCCAGAGTATCTGGGGCCGGCCTGGGCAATGCCCAAGAGATGGCCAAAAAAAAAAAAAATACTACCCAAAAAAGGTTTCTAACTAATTTTTATAGTTAGAATGGATAAGAGTATTTTTTTAATTCAAATACGATTGTTTAATATTTTTAAGAATCCAAAAATAATTAATTCATTAAATGTCATAATTTTTTATAAGTGTATTTATTGGCTTATTAATTATGCCTCTAAAAAAAATTTTGTTTCTCATCTCGTCAAATTCACTGATTCATATCTTTTTTTTGATTGTTTGTTATGTTGTTTTTTGATAAATATTTCCTAGTAAAGGCCCATTTTTAAAATTGGCCTTAGGTCTCTAAAACCTTTGGAATGAGCCCAAGAATATCTACAGGTTCTAACAAATGATTAGAATTGGCAATGATAGAGGAAAATTCAACCATCTCGTGATGTCTTAAAGGATTCCCGATGGACAATATTGACCATAAAATAAAATAAAATAAAAACATTCTTGCTGTAATTAACTGTTGAGTCTTAATATATAGGATTAAGGAAACTATAAAGATGGAACCAGTCAATACCTTGTTGGCGACACTATTGACCAACCCATCATAGGTATCATTAACAGGATGAAACTCATAAGGCAGTGCATAGTCCAAAACTTTTAGCGCCTCGGTAAAAACTTGAATGCAGAAACCAGTTGGGGTAAATTTTGAAACTTCGCTGCTCCAATCGACCTTCACAAACTTCTGGAAAGAAGTTTTACCCGGAACTACTATCTTCAACCGCCTCGTATCTGTGGGCATTGCCCATCCTTTTGGGATAGTCTTTAGTTTTCCAGGCCAAATAACCAAATCAGGCAACGTTTTCATGCTCGCATTACCATTTACGTCTGTAAATTCATCCGAGAACCCAACTTTCGATGACCAAAATCCGAGCTCATTGTACATTTTTCCAATGACATTTAGGATTCTTAAAGTGGGTAATTGTGATAGTTCCCCATCAGCGAAAGCAATAGGCCCACTTAAACCGACGAAATTGCTCGACAAAATGTTGTCTAGCAGCATTTTTGAAGTCACATTGTTACCTGTATCTATCTTCTGCAAAGCTTGTGCAATGGTTTTGATGCTATCATAAGCCCGTAGAGCATGAATCCCGGGCCTGGAATTGTCTTCATCTGGGTAATCCAGTCGAAATTGTTTCTGGAACTTTCCCTTAAAATCCACAAAAGATGCACTCTCCTCGGAAAAATAGGTCTCAATTCCAAGAGCTCCTTGCATAGAGGAAATAACAGAGCTGTTGACAGACTCCAAGACACTCGAAACTGTGTCTGTGATTATCCATACAGAGTCTCTCCCCATCAATCCTAATTGCTTTGCTTCTCTGAACAAATGAGTGGCCAGTGATACCGATGACTGAAGAACAACAAAAACCCTAGATTGCTTCTCCAACAACTGGGAAACCTCTCTGAGGACGAACCCCTCTGGATCGGAAAGAGAAGAGAATGGGGGGAAAACTAAGCGGTGCTCAATCTCCGAGCCAGAGCTTTGAAGTGCCTCTGATAATAGAGCCACCATTCCAGAATCACCACCATATGTATCGTCTTCGTAGATTGCTATTACCCTTTTCCAGTTGTAGGAGCTAATAATAGCTGCAGTGCAATTCATTTGTTGGGTTCCATTGGCCGCTATTTGTACCAAAAAGGGCCAGCGAAGGGCCGCTAGCGGCGGTGTAATCGCAGCAGCTGCAAGGGAAAGAACGGGGACTTGAGCTCTGTTGCCAACATCTGCCACTAAAGCTGCTTCTTGCCATCTCTCCATTCCAACAATCACTTGCACTTGTTTCTCTTTTATCAGCCCATCAACTGCAAAGAAAACCCCAAAAATCATCAACCCATGAAGCAAGGTTTCAAATCAATATATTCTTAACTGAGGTTCTAGGGGCTGCATTGAATTTTATGTTATAGGGGTTGAAGTGTTGAGATGAAATGTCCCCAATTTAATCAATGTTTATTAATTTTATTAAACAGTATTTATTACAGCATTTATTAATTTAATCAAATAAATCTTAATTAAATTATAATCTTTCATCTTTAACATTTCAACTCTTAACGAAACCTCTTAACTAATATAATTTAATACGTGGTTGCCTAATGAACTAGGAAAAAATTGAAATCCTCTTAAGCATCAAACACATAAATAAGTAGTATTCCATATAAGAATTTATACATATAACTCAACAAATTTTAATATACCATTATCTTGTAACAATATATATGAATAAATACGTACCGGCATAAGCCGCTTGGAGGGGGTCCCTGCCGGAGTTTTGAACATGGAGGGATAGCTTGTGATTGGTTGATGTGTAGTTGAAGTTCTGAACTGCTATTTTCATGGCTACTTTTTGTTCTTTTCCAACACGAGAATTGTCATCAACGATGGCCCCAATTGTTGTGATTTTGGTATGAGCTGCTGCTGCTGCCGCCGCCGCCATGGATCCATGAGAAATACTAAGGACCAAGGAGATGATCAGTATGGCGAAGAAAAAGAAGAGATTTGAAGGCTTATTGTTTGCCGGGAGTTGGAAAAACATTCTTGGCATCAACATATTTAGTGGATCAGCTAGTCGTATTCATAAGTTATCATCGATAAACTTACCATATATGTAAATATTAACATATAACTAATTGTTCTATTCTAAATGATCACACAGCGTTCAACTTTGACCCGGAATGTTAACACAGAAAAGTCAAGTCGACGTCTTGGGAACAAAATAATATTTTCCCAAAAAAACGCGGTATTTGAATACTCGATACAATTGTTTTTGAACTGAAGATATTACATGTTTATAGTTTTTGAAAAATTAGGGGTATTTTCTGAATATTTGACTGAGTTTTAAGTCCTTTTAGTATAACAGTGATATTCCTTATTTGAAAAATTGTAACTAACGGTATTTTAATTTTATAAGGAAGTATAGATATTATCATTATATTTATATCATATAATTTCTTTAAATTTCTATAAACAATTAAATATTTATAAAAAAAAACAAAAACAAAAAAGTGTTTAAAAACACCTTTATCAGGGTTCACAAAAAAATCAAACAATTAAAAAACCAAACCAATTCAACCACTTTAGTTTGGGATTATATTAAAATCAGTTCGACTTTAGATTAAAAATAAAAATTTAATATTTTTTATTCATTTCTTGGGTTAATAGACAAAATAATCAATTCGAACCAATCCCATACAATTCAATTTAGAATAACCTCAAAATTGAACGAACTCAACTCGATATTTTTAATTTGGTTCAATTTAATTTTATTTTAAATTGAAATAGCTTTGGTTTCAGGTTTAATTTTTAAAAATAAAAAATAATAATAATAATAATTTGGTTCTAAATTATATATGAACCCAAACTGAATTAATCCATTTGCACATACAATATTTTGAAGTATGATGATTTTAAATTTATAGATCTTGGGATGGGTTATTATGCCAACTATTTTAATTTTTTTGTTAAAAATAAGTCACCTTACTTAAAGACTTTGATAGTCCACTGGAAGAGGTTAAAGTGCATGAATGCTTGATCTTAATTTAATTATATTTTAATGAGATATATTTTTCAAATTCTAAATTAATTAGATTTTTTTAATTTTTTTTAAATTAACTTTAACTAAATTAAATTATAACCATTAAATCATTATAATGGTTAAGACCATCCATTCATTCACTTTTTAGTGATTGAAAAGATCAAATAAATTTCAATTTCGCACTAAAGTGATGGTCTTAACGAGATATAACTTTTTATATTTTGAATTGATTGTATTCAATTAACTCTTTTTTTCAATTATTAATTTTATTTTATAAATAATTTTAATTAAATTAAATTAAAACCATTAAATATTTGTAGTCAAATCAAAACAATTTATTTATATATTTTAGCGCCCCACTTTGGAACCCTTTTTCTGTAGGCATTCCCGTTGTATAGGTCCAACGAATGTTGGTCACTGGGAAAAGTCCCGTTGATCTACACTGGGTTGAGAACCTGTTCCAAGCATTGACAAATTCCACTTCATGAATGGTGTTACCGTGTTATCAGAAAAATTAGAGCATCAAATTCTTCTTATAACCAGTTAATTAAGATTGTATTTGAAATGGAGATTCGGAGAGGGAAAGAAAAATAGACAAGAGTAAGGAAATATAATTTGATCAGATTAAAAAATAAAAATAAAAGACAATTATTAATAAATTAATTATTTTTATTTTGTGAAATTCGATCTTTTTTTTTCCATTTTTCTTCTCAATCAAACCAAGCATTAATGTTAAATTTATATTTTTTTTTAATGAATTTTTAATCCAAACACCATATACAAGAAGCTATTAAAATTCTTTGTAATAGAAAATTAAAAGAAGCTAACGGTTCTGTGGCTTGTGTTTATCCATATTCCGAACTCAATTATTCATGTCTAAGTAAGTCTGAATCTCTAACATAACTGTTTTTCATATAAACCAGATAGAAGCAAGAACATGAGAGTGGATTGTGGACTCTTGGTTGTGGATACGTACAAGCAAAACCTTAATCGCCCGTAAACAAATAAACAAATAAATGCAACTGTAATTGCTCTTGATTACATGGAAAGATTGAATTTTTCAAATAAAAAAGAATTGAAAATTAGCTAAGAATGGAAAGTCAGAAAGGGACAGCTTTAGATTTTTAAAATTTATCTGAATTAAACAAAAGGTTCAAAGATAAAATGGATTATATTATAAAAATTTAAGTTAAATATAAGTTAAACAAATGGTTTAAAGACAAAATAGATTTGATTAAAAAAAAATTAAAACCAACTAAATTTAAAAAGAAAAATTGAACTGAAAAAAAAAAATTCAAACCAAGTCACCTCTGCTACAAACCGGAAAGGCCATACATGGGTCCGCCCCTAAAGCATCGATCGGATTTAAAGGAAACTTGGTGTTCAAGTCAATCCCGATCTTCTTACCAATTCGCATCACCTTGCCAAGACCTAAGGACAAATTCCATTATTAAGGCCCTTAAAATCAACTTTGTTTTCCCCCTTTTTGAAATCATTAGAGTTGCTATAATTATTTTTATAAAAATTTCATATTTTACTGCCATTCGCTCTAACATTCTTATTTTTTCATTTTTGAATTTGAATTTGAGTTTAGCCTTAAGTCAGATTTATTATATTTAATAAATTTTCATATTTTCTTAATTTCTTCCTTACTTTTGTATCCAATTGGAACAGTAAAACGATGATTTTACTCTAGAAACTTTTTTTTATTTCTCTTTTTGCATCGATTTGTATTATATTCTACCTAAAATGTTAAAAAATATTTATTGATGTAACTTTTGATAGTTAAGCAAATTTGACCAAATTCAAACTCGACTTGTAAAATGATTATTTTACCCTGAGTCTCATTTCTGCTCACATTCATATTTTAGCCTTCCCAAATAATTAAAAATATTTACTGACATATTTATTAATAGTTAAGTAAATTTCGGTTAAATCTAAACATGAAGTGTAAAATTATAAATTTTACCCCTAATTCTTTTTTTTTTTTTTTTTTTTTGCCCAAGTTTGCATTTTAAGCCATCCAAATTGTTAGAAAATATTTATTGACATTATTTTCATTAGTTAACTAAATTTTGACATATTCTAAGTTCGGGTTGTAAAACGACCATTTTATCCTAGGCTCATTTTTTAGTTAGTTTATATTTCGGGTTTTCAAAATTGTCAAAAATATTTATTGATATATGTCTTAATGAATATGCAAATTTCGGTCCAATCTCAACTCAAGTTATAAAATTATAATTTTACTTCTAGAATTTTTTTTTTTTTTTTTTGGCTCACATTTGCATTTCAGTGAGCTACCCAAAATATTAAAAAAAGAAAATTGATCGACGTGTTTCTTATCTAGATTTTACCTCTGAACTCAGATTGTAAAATTACTATTTTACCCTTGGCCCATTTTTTATCCAGATTTGTATTCAGCACTTCTTGAAATGAAAAAAACTATTCATTAACATATTTATTAATAGTTAAAAAAATGGCCTAATCCAAACTCAAATTGTAAATTGACCATTTTAAGCTTGGGTCCCCTTTTTTTTGCCAGATATATATTCTAAAAATAAAGTTTATTTTTATAGCTTTTTTAAGAATTAATGTTAATAATTTTTATAATTTTTCATTTTTTATTATATTTAAAGTATGTAATCAAGGTATAAGAATTTAATTGTTGATCGCATTCTTATGATTTTTACATTGGCAACTAAACAAACGAATGGAATACTCATTCTATTTCATTTCTATCCCTATTTCATTCCCTCATCTCATTTCATTTGATTATATTTTATTTTCATATACCAAACATAACCTAGAGAATTATAAACACTTAATTTTTTTTTATAAAATAAGAGTATGAACTACATTGACAATGACTAAACCAAGGCCGATTAGGCCTTTAGATAACTTAGGAGGTGGCTTAAGGCCCTAAGTGAGTTTAAGGCACATTTATTAAATATATACATATGTGTATATATGACATACACATTAATGGCACTATATGTCACACCCAAAATTAAGGAAGAGACCGACTGTGAACTATAATGCCTTGACCTATGGCATACGTAAATCTTTATAAACCAAACTACTGACATTTATAATTGCAATAAAATAAAATTCTAAATAATTATGTCAAATATAATTCTCTAAATAAAATCAATCAACTAATCCCTAACAATAATAATCCTAAAATTTATACAACTTAGAATACCTAAATTCTCAAATCCAAAGTATACAATTAAATCTTCCAACAGAAAGCCAACGACTTATGATGTCATAGTCTCAACTAATTTCGAATTCCTGACTATGATGATCCTTTCATTTCATCCAAAAAATGTCAAAATGATGAGTGAGCGGAAAGCCTAGCAAATGGATTACTAAGCCAAAAAAATAATAATAATAATTTAAAAAATAGCAAATTTTCAAATAAACAGTTTAACTAAGAAACATTCCAAGTGAATCATGTCCGTGCATAATAATAATAATAATAATAATTTCAAAACCTACACATTGGAGTGCAAAAATCTATGATCAACATATCAATTTCAACAGCGATGATAAACATTATTCTTTGGATTATCTTATGTGAATTAAATATAAATGTGCTAATATAACTTCTCGTGAGTAATACCCGTTGGATCCAACATCACGTTTAAAGTTACTCAGTCTAACTCCTAAGTTTTTTCAAGAAACTTGACCATAAATAACGACCATTTGAAGATTTCTATTACTAGTTCAGACAAGATCACGACAGTATTTTCACTTAGTAATGATCATTTCGAGATTATTTTTTATAAATAAAGTCTCAAACTCATATTCAAGAAAAGAAAAAGGTAAGAAAGAAGTGCTTATAAAAAGATATAAGGAAGTTCATAATCTTGCGAACATAAAGTTATTTCTTCCTATGCATATGCTTTATCTTCTATTCTCAACTTGTGAGATTTTTTTTTTTATTTGATTGAGTTTTAAACTCATCATTGTTATTTATGAGAGATGTGTGAGGTTTTGTTGGTTTTGGTTCAAGTGTTGGAATCAAAACGAAAAATATTCTTTGAGAGAGACTTTTGAAGTGATTTGGGGATAAAATCGCTTAGTGTGAGTAATTTGGGGATAAAATCACTAGGGAAAGATTTCTAACACCTTAGAAAACTAGAGTGTAACAAGTTTTTCAAATAATAGTGGAGAAATCTCAAGAAAAGCCTTAGAGAGTGGACGTGGGCAACATTAAAACCGAACCACTATAAATCGATTATATTTGCTTCTCTTTCCTTTTCTTTATATTTATTATAACACTAATACTCACTCTCTATCCACAAATATTGAATTTAAGTATATTCTATATTTGATTGTCCTTTTAATTTTGACCTATTTAATCAGGGATTGAAATATTTATGTGCTAAATTTTTTAAGCAGACCTATTCTTCCCCCTTTAATGTTGCTATTTGAGAAAACGCATCATAAACCCATAAATATATATAGATGTGTGTACATCTTCTTAAATTAATGTGCAGCAAAATTTTTTCCTTTTTTTTTTTTTTTTTTTAAAGCCAACATCCAAACCATTGATCTATTATTAACCCTTAAACAAATTCTCCTTAATTTCTCATTCATGTATAGCATTAAATGAAGGAAAATAATTAAATAAAGAAGACTAACCTTTGAATTTTCTTATGCCCTTGCATTAATAATTTAATTATAATAAACTCAACTAATTATTTAACAAAAATATAATCTATAAATAAATTAAATACTTAAAAATCTAGATTATAACACCATATATATTACATGCACATTAAATTGTTAAGGGGGGGAACAATCATGGATCAAGTTTCTCTTTCTCAATCTTTTGTCTCCTTGCTCTATCTCTTTCTCTTTCTACATGTATTTACTATATTGGTGGAATTCTTGTGTCTTCTCTCCCTCTATGGACGAGAAGTGTCTACGACATTTAATGGAACAGTTTCCTACTAAACTTGCAATGCTTTTCTAGTTTCATTTTAGCAATGGTATTTTTTCAGTTCAAGCAAATCAAAAACAAAAGGAATTAAAATTACATCTTTGAATATCGAGTTCCAAAATGTTGAAAATATTTTAACTGAATTTTCTAAAAAATCATTTCCAATTTTAGCATAGGTGTAATATAAATAACATTTTTTCCTGTTAAAATTCAAATGCTTAATTTATATTTCATTATATTCTATATATTATTTTATTTATAATTTTGTTTAAAAATTTAAATTTTTACATCAAAATTTCTTAAAAAATATGTATTTTAATATTAAATTGCTTGAACCACAAAACATAAATAACAACCTAAAGAAAATTCTATGTTTTTCATATTTGATGTATTCTCTTCTTTGAGGAAAACCTTAATTTGTAATTTTGCAACTTAAAAAACTATATGTATGAAAATTTTTTAGACCCATTTTTTTTTTTTTTTTTTTTTTTTTTTTTTGTTTGCCTTAGGCGCCGAATAGCTTGATACGGCTTTGGTCAAGATAATAAAGATGTTGCGGAGGTGATGTAAAATCATTTTATAATTATTTTGTTCATATGTCAACCAGGAATTCTAATTGCTTTTATGCGATACATGAAAACAAGGAAAGCATATGCGAATAAGGAAGGCAGTAAAAAGAAGTTTGTTTTGGAAGTAACAAAAGTAAATTTTACTGGAATAATTTTTATCCTCTGCTATATATCAATTTGGATGATAGAGTGTTTTACGTTAACAATTATCGTCATATGACATAAATTTTTACTCTAAGGAGAGGTGGGTAACCATAGGGGGATAAGTGAAAAGATTTTATCCTTTCTTCATCACCCCTGTAAAATATTTTTTTTTATTTTCATATAAAACCTTAAAAAACGTTCTTCCATAAATAATTATAAAAAAATATTATAAAATAATAATTTATTTAATCAAACTAAAATTAATTATTTATTTAATTATTTTGTCAAAGTAATATTTAATAAATAATAGTTTATAATTAATATAATTTATTTTATATTATTAAAATAATACTATTGAAATATTAATTTATGATTAAATTATTTATTTTCTCAAATTAAAAATTAATGTTGAATAAATAACAATGACTTATTAAATAAAATATTTTATTAAGCAAAAATTATGTCAAATAATAATTTACTAGATTAAGTATTGTAGTAATATAATTTATTAAAATCAATAATTTATTTAAATAAACTAAAATTATTTGTTATATTAAATTATTTTATCAAAATAAAAATAATTTCAACAAATAATAATTCATTATTAAAATTAATTACTACTGAAATATTAATCTATGATAAAATTAATTTTTATAATTAATATTTTTATTTAAAATTATATATTTTAATACTACATTTTTAGTAAAATTAATTACTATTAAAATAATAATGACTATGATGATTTATTTTATTATAATATTTATTAAAATTAAAAATTAACTTTTATTCTTGGTCAATTTCTTCTCATTCCAAATATAATTAATTTTTACCTCTTCAAAATTTTTAGTTTTCCAAACATAATGTGATTATTACATGATAATATTACTTTCTTATTCTAAACATAAGTAACATAAGTTATTATATCAATAACTATTACAAAGTAATAATTACCTTTTATAATCTTTTGCTTTCAAAATTTTCACCCTGTAATAAACCTGTCCTAAGCGTATATGCATTGTAGCTCATATTTATTATACTAAAGTTTTAGCAAAATGATAAATATTGGAATGCAACATACCGTATCACTAATTTTATGAAAATGAATTTGAAATATTACCCAAAAAAAAAAATATGCAAAACGAACTCAACTTTACAACTAATCAATAATAATATCTAATTAAATTTGAATCATTCAATAACATAAAAAGAGGCCCTAATTCTCAAGGGGGGTTATCATATACAAAATATGTTAGATATACGTTTTGTGGTCATGCAAGCCATGCATCCTGGCATGTGAAACAATCGATTGATCCTTCTATAGTTTGTTGTATATACTTTTAATTTTTCATACTAAAGTACAACTAGAAATCATCCAGTTCTTGTCGGAATTTCAATTTCAGGTGGTGGTCGTGCCTCCAAATGCACCGGAATTTCAGAAGGACTCACCAACTCCCACTCGTGTCCGTTTTCTGAGCGATCACTGCTTGGAGTTGGAGCACTCCCTACTGCTGCAGATGTAATCCCTCCTAGACCGTGGAAGTACTGTACAAATATAACCATTTTCCTCCAAATACTACTGTTACTACTTGGCGTGTTGTTGTCTTGGTTTTTCCTTGATAAAGAAACGAGGAATAATAGAAAACAGATTGTGGAAGTGGTGACCGAGATAGCATATAAACCCCAAAAGTTCTGGAGGCCCAAGCGATCGGCATTGGTGGTGGAATCAGCGTTCGAACGGCTTGAGGACACGTTGAGCAAATCCTCTTCCAATTTTTTTAGCACACCGTTCTCTGACATTGTCAGGATGGCTTTGGACAGATCGTTGGCTATAGGAGAGCCTTTCTGGAATGCCTGCATGAATAATATTTGGCATTAATAAGAGTATATTTTATTTGGGATTAGTAATATCATATGACATAATACATGGATTAAATAAAATATGAAATATGTAATAATTTGAGAGCTGATAATTTTGTACGTTTTGATTTTGATGAATAATAATACAAAAAAATGAAGAACTTAACATGCACTACTGCACGCAGGTTTTGTGTATCCTCATTTTAGAACATTAGACATATTGACAAGATTTCATATTCTTGTGTTTATCCCCATTTTCGGAGATTAAACATACTCTACATCCTTATAAATTACAGACACTACTTAAAAAAAAAAAATAGTAATAATAATAAATAAATAAATTACGTATCGTCTATTACACATACATGAACAAAGTGGATAAACTGAAAAAGATATTTTAGATACGTCACACGATAAATCTAATTATTTTATAACTTTATCTAAGAAAATACCTAGATATTTGAATAAGAAAAATCTTTTTATTACAATATCAAACTAAAAATCAATTGATAAGGCACGAAGAAACCCATTAATTAAGATTTTATGCTAATTTGAAATACTTGGTTTATTTTTTCGTTTTCTGTTTTCTATTCTCATTTTATGTGTTAAGAGTTCTAAAATAAATAAATTAAAAACGCACTGTTTTTTTTATTTTGAGATTTTCTTTGTTTTGGATTGAAAACACTCAAAACGAATTTTTATTATTTTTCACTTCATTTGTAAATTCATTTTCTATTTTTGAAAATAAATTTTGAAAACACAAATGACCAAATATATTTAAATTGTTTTTCTTATTTTTAAAAGTATAAAATGGAAAATGGACTCAAAAAAAGAAAATAAAAAACAAAAACAGAAAACAGAAATGAAAAAAGCAAACCAAGTGAAATCTTAATTTTTTCAACGTTGGTTAAATTCCAACACTTCCAAAGCATAAAATCTATTATCTTACATTTTGTTATGTTATATATGTTTAATCATGTGGTGAATCGGTTGAGTTGTGGGTATTATATATATATATATATATATGAGCAATAAGAACATACTAAAAGTCATATATATTGTTATATTTTTCTTTGTTCACTCTCTTATTTGACAAAATTAGATAAGTTGTAGTGTCCAAATTAAATAATTTGCTGGTCTTCCCTATGAACTAAGTATGTATTCAAAGAATATAAAGAGAGTGATTCGGTGACTACTCACAAAGCCCCAACCCCCGAGTCTGTAGACCGGTCCGGCGGAAGCATATTTGTTGCTGTTGTTCTTGATGAAACCATTTGCATATGGGACTTCAAGAAATGCTGCTGTAATTTTGCCACTCTCGAATTCCTCTGTGTATTTCTGTTCGGAATCGATGGTCATAATGTTCTCTTCTTTAAACTCAAGCACATCCTTCAAGTAATTCTTTGCATAGGAATCATCGTCACAGCCAACCCTGGCATTGTTCCTCCTTAGCCAGTCAACATCTGTCACTTTTGGGTCCAGTCGTTTGACTGTAAGAATCGACGTGAGACTGGCTTGGTAGCTTGAAGTCACCACAAATACCACCAAAAGCCACACGACCACCACCACTCGTGCGTAGTTTCTTTTGATCTGCTCTTCTGCGTTCATGAAAATGAAAATTTTAATTATAACGTCAAGAAACACGATCATACATAAAAGTAAATATTTTAACCTTAAAATCTAATTGTTAACGTAAAAGAAATTCTCTTTTATGCAGAGAATAACTCTTCTCATATTTTGATGTGGAACAATTTCTAATAACTCTATACGGACTCGTATGGATATAGGTATAACATAAACTATAATAAAACATAATTGAAAACTCATCCAGCTACAATATAAAAAGACCTAACTGTATAAGAGGAGAGGTTTCAATCTTAACACCTAAGTTGAGTCCCTTCTTAGGTGTTAAGGTTGAAGCATCTCCTCTTATGTGTAATCAGACTTCTTTATTCATTCCATTAATAAATTAACGGTAGTGTTGTAAATCATCCACATTTATTGATAATATTTTTTTTTTTTTCTTCTTTTGAAAAGAAAAACCAAATCCAACAAACCTGTTCTGGTTTGATAGGAAGGTCTTAAATGATACAGACTCTAACTACCTAACGATAATTTACTTACTGTGAGCAAAGAAAAGAGAGGAGAAAGTGAACCACAGGATAGTGCTAAGCTGATTCTTCCTGGAGTCTCCCAATTCCTGATTGTAATGATGTTCCAGGAACCAAAGGATGGTCGTAGTGTATATCATTATAATACCAGTCACCAACCACAATTTCTTACTGAATGGCTTCACGAAGATCCATGCCCTATCCTCATCAGACTTTACTGGAACTATCATTAACAACCCTGACTCTGTATATGGCTGCGTGAAATCCACGTATTCTGATCGGTTGGCTAGTATGGTAAAATCCCCAACAACAGCATCATAAGTCTGATGGCAAAAAAGTCAACCAAAAAAAGTCAAAACAAAATAAACAAACAAGTACTAAATTAAGGCGGGTTCTCTACGGTTAGGATTAAAGGAAAAATCTTCTATCCCCGATCCCAAATGTTTATGGTGGATTCACCAACCCGCTTGCAAGCACACCCTTAATAGGATTAAGGAAACTAAAAGATCGAATTACTCAGTACCTTGTTGAAGACACTATAAACCAATCCATCATAGGTATCATTGACAGGAAGAAATTCGTATGGCAGCCCATAATCCAAATAATCTAAGGCCGTCTTGAATACATCAATGCAGAAACTAGTAGGCACTGGGGTAACGCTTGTTGAATTTTTACTGTTCCAATCAACCTTCAAAAACTCCTCAAAAACAGGTGCACCCGGAACTACAATCTTCATTGAAGTTGTATTAGTAGGCATTGCCCATCCTTTTGGGACACTTTTCAGTTTTCCAGGCCAAGTAACTGAATTAAAGACCATTTTCATGTCTTCGCTGGCACTTCTTGTGTCCGTAAATTCCCCCAAGAACCCAACTTCCGATGACCAAAATCCGAGCTCATTATACATTTTTCCAACAACATTTACGATTCTAAATGCGGATAATTGTGATAGTTCCCCATTAGCGAAAACAATATCCCCACTTAAACCAACGAGACTGCTCGACAAAATGTTGTCAAGCAGCATTTTTGAAGTCACATTGTTATCTGTACCTATCCTCTGCAAAGCTTGTGCAATGATGTTAATGCTATCATAGGCGCGTAGAGCATGAATCCCGGGCCTTGAATTGTCTTCATCTGGGTAATCTAGTCGAAATTGTTTCTCGAACTTTCCCTTAAAATCCAGA
This sequence comes from Sideroxylon spinosum, assembly GCA_003260245.2. Classification (NCBI taxonomy): domain Eukaryota; kingdom Viridiplantae; phylum Streptophyta; class Magnoliopsida; order Ericales; family Sapotaceae; genus Sideroxylon; species Sideroxylon spinosum. Next base: position 10,996 of record QLOD02037296.1, on the reverse strand, counting down.
AAAGATGCATTGTCCTCGGAAAAATAGGTCTCAATTCCTAGAGCTCCTTGCATAGAGGAGATACCAGAGCTGTTGACGGATTCCAAGACTCTCGACACTGTATCCGTAATTATCCAAACAGAGTCATTCCCCATCAATCCTAATTGCTCTGCTTCTCTGAACAAATGGGTGGCCAGTGATGCCGAGGACTTGAGAAAAATAAACACCCGAGATTGTTTCTCCAACAACGCCGAAACCTCTTTATGGACGAACCCTACTGGATCGGGAAGAGAAGAGAATGGGGGGAAAACTAAGCGGTGCTCAATCTCCGACCCCAAGCTTTGAAGTGCCTCTGATAACAGAGCCACTATTCCAGAATCACCGGCATATATATCGTCTTCGTAGATTGCTATTACTCTTTTCCAGTGGTAGGAGCTAATAATGGCTGCGATGCAATTCACTTGTTGGGATGCATTGGTTGCTAGTTGGACCAAAAAAGGCCAGCGAAGGGTTGGTAATGGCGGTGTGACCGCAGCAGCTGCAAGGGAAAGAACGGGGACTTGAGCTCGGCTGCCGACGTCTGCGACTAAAGCTGCTTGGTGCCATCCCTCCATTCCAACAATCACTTGCACTTGTTTCTCTTTTATTAGCTCATCAGCTGCAGACAAAATCCACGCCATGAAACACAAAAATAAAAAAAAAAAAATAGTATTCTATAAATCAAAAGTTTACGCATACAATTCAACTCAATAAAATCCAAACCAGATAAAAGTAGTGGCTTACATTAATGCTCGTACAATTAAAAAAAAAAAAAAAAAAAACCTCTATTCTAATAATAAGGTTTCGTGAGAACAGAAAATTAAAAAAAAATAAAAAATTTTATTAATTAGTTATTAAAAGTAAACCTATTTTTGGGAAAAAAAAATAACTTTTTAATTGTTAACTTTTTTGTTTTTTTTTGTTCACTTGACTTTTTTTTATTTATTATTTAAAATAAGTTTAAAATGTACAATAATTATTTTGATCATTTAAAAAAAAAAAATCAAAAAATTGAATAGCTTAAAGTTGAACTTCTAACTATCTCAGATGGAACATAAAGATTATCTGTCATTCAATAAACCTTATAATAGAATTGAGATAACATCCATATCTTTAAATTATCAATATACGAATAAATACATACCCGCATAAGCTGCTTGGAGGGGGTCCCTTCCAGGGTTTTGGACATGGAGGGATAGATTGTGGTCGGTTGATCTGTTGTTGAAGTTCTGAACTGCTATTTCCATGGCTATTTTTTGTTCTTTTCCAACACGGGAATTATCATCAACGATCGCGCCAATTTTTGTGATTTTGGTATGAGCTGCTGCTGCTGCTGCTGCTGCTGCTGCGATGGATCCATGAGAAATAACAAGGACCAAGGAGATGATCAGTATGTGGAAGTACTGGAAGGAGGGATTCGAAGGTTTTTGGTTTACAGGGAGTTGGAAAAACATTCTTATCATCAACAAAAATTGTGGATCAATATTATTCATAAGTTATCAACGAAACTACGCCACATATATTTTTGTGTAATATAGTTGTTGGATTCTTTTATCAGGAAGAATTCTGAGCTTTGACCTGGTACGTTAATAAGAAAAGTCAGTTGTTATAGTTGTGGACCAATATAACAATATTTTCCAAGAAAACGTGGTTTTGAATATTGGGTAAGATTATTATTGCACTAAAGAAGTTACACGCTAATAAGTTTGAAAAGTATAGGAATCTCCCATTAATCTTTGGATAAATGTAGTGTACTCCAAATCGTTTTAACAGTAAAGTAGTGCTTATTACTTTGAAGATGTGCTATTAATATAAAAGTACTCCAATCACGTGTCCAAATACGAATACTGTTAAAATGTTTATAAAATGTACATCATTTCTTTTCACAAATATATGAACAGTTCAAATATATATATGTACTTAAAAACATCAAGATTTATAATTGATGGGAGAAAATTTAAATTTTTAAGACAAATGAGGGATTAAAAATAAAAATAAATAAAAGATAATATAATAAAAATTTCAACAATAATGGAAAAAAAAAAGTTAATGAGAGTAAAGTCAATGTAAGATTCTCGTCTGGTTTTCTAAACAATTGCCCTGGTACATCCGATCCTCTTTATAAACATGTTTATAATCTAATGAGGTCGAAATTATAAATCTTGATGAGTTATTAATAATTAATTATTAAATTCATTTTTGATCATTTTATATTTAAAAAAAAGATAAATAAGTTATTTTGTAAAGATACATAAATAAGTAAATTTCTAGTTTATAAAGATCATATTTTTTACCATTCATTTTAAAACATATTTAACATATTATAAATAATGTATAAATTAAATACTATCACCTTGGTTCGATTAACATGCCCTTCAAATTAAAAGTAAAATTGAACTGCTTAATTTTTTTTTCCTTTTAAAGTTTCAAAACCATGACAAAATCGTTGATTTTCGAAAAATAAATAAATAAATTAAACCAAATCAAATCAAGTAATCAATTTAGCTCAGTTTCCTGGTTCCATTAGTTGGTTGCCAATCCCTACATTTATATTCTATTTATTTATAAAGAAAAGAAAAGAATGTGAAAATTATTTTTATTTTACTGTTTGGTTCTGGTTATGTCCCAGTACTGATTGCATGGATGGTCCTTCAGGATTCCTTATGGACTTCCGACCTTTTGGGTTTTGACTATTTCTTTGGGATATTCATTATAATTATCAGTTTGGAAGGAATCAAAATGCCACCAATGCAATTTGGAATTTTCCGGGAAAGAAGGCTGAAAGGAAGTTAGAAACGGACTTATTGTCGGCCACACGGCTTAAATGAGTGGAGGAGAAGGAAAGGAATTTTAAAGTGAGTTCCCTACCTTCTAGGAAACTTAAATTGCTGAGGAGAGGTCAACACTCCCCATGTAAATTCTGAGATTGACCAATGTAACTTTTCCTTTTTATACCTCAACGGAACGGTAAATTCCAATTTATATTCTTCTAGCTACTCATGCTCTCTGCGGCATCTACATATTTTGACTTAGCAATGTTATCAACCAATTTTTTTTCGTTTTTTTTTAATTATTATTATATTATTATTATTTGCATTATATAACCTAATTAGATGACATTAGTGTGTTTGAGTTCAAGCATGCCAATGCTTATAACCCTCAATCATATAAGGCAATTTAAATAGAAAATTCTAAAAATCTACATGATTTAACACATACTTTACTCCAAAGTCTCCTATTTATTTTTGAAAACATGATAGAATAAAATCTCCCCAGCATCAAAAATACTAATTTTTGTGATTAATATAAGCTAAACACTTGTATGGAAGTTTGTTTTTGGGATTGAAATATATTAAACACTTATACAATACATGAATAGATTTAGTTCGGATTCAATGTTAAAACAAATACCAGTTTATTATTTGTATTAATTTTTGTCAAATTAATTATTACTATTTTAGTTTTACTTATTTTTATGTTGTTAAATTGCTATATCCTAATTATGTCCTTCTCAACTTTGGTATAACTAGTTACATGATTTCCATTGGGTTAGAAAATTATTTTTATGCAAATTTCTTTTAAGCCTCATTTAATATGTTTACTTTAAATTCAGTAATTTAATTTATTTCATTTAATTTAAATCACAAACTTTCAAATAATCAAAATCTTTATTTTTGTCGTTGTTAAATATATAATATTATTTATTTAAAATAATTAAAAATTACAAAATAAATTTTATATAGATTCGATATGTACTTACAGAATAAAAATTATAACCAATCCTTATAATTAGGGGTTTATTTTTACAACCGAACCACTAATCAAGATTTTCTAGAGAAAACCTTTAGCAAGAAAGTCGGTTTTCTCACTAAAAGTAACCTTAAGATAACTCATATCACATTTCCTTACCTATATTATTATACTAAGACTTTTGTTGAAAAAACGTCTTGAAATTTCTTATAAGAAATTTTTTTTCCTAAAATATGCTTTTTATTGAAATGACCAAAAAGGTGGGTTGAAAATAAAAAAACAAATATAGGTAGTTGAAAAAAAAAAAACAAATATAGGTACAACCTTTAGTGAGGAATATTTTACAAGAAAAATAAATAAATATTATAGATTATACGTTAGGAAAAAAATTCATTAAAAATAGATCTTTTCCATTAAAAATCACCTTTACTTAATCATATATGATATATAAGAAATATTTAAAATATATAAATAGAAAACAAATTTGACCTTCTATCTTACGTACCAAAACGTTCTCATACCAAATGTGATTACTATAGACGACCAAATATGCGATAAAAAATTTTAATCACTTAAAGTCTAGTTTCTTGTAGAGGGTCTTTGCTACCTCTCCCCCACCTACATTTAGCAATGGTTTTTTTCTACTAACTTCATTCTCCTTTGGTAACCTAGATAGACCAAATTCAAACTTTAAGAAAAGTATAATGTCATGCTTTTAAAGTATAATTTTATGCTTTTACATAAATTGAGTTAACATAAACAAAATAAACGTTATGTGGTGAATTGGTTATAAATTTGAATATTGATCTTAATTCCAACTTCAACTAATGTGAGTTGGGTGGATTTCATATTCCTTTGAGTTAGATCAAATTAAATCTCAAACTTGCCCTACGCACTCGATTTATATCCCTAGTTTTGACAATTCAAAATAGAAATTCTGAATTAAAATATTCTACCGTGTAATTTAACAAGTGAATTTGACCCATTCATTTTTTTATACCTCCTTACTCTCAGGTCAATTTATGTCCATTTCCAAAAATAGCAATTTCGCTTTTGGCCCCCTCCCTCGCTTCTTCAGCTGTGGACACGAAAGTATTTTTCAAGTCTTCGATATTGACTAGTAGATACCTAAATTTTCTTCATTGGTCCCACTCTAGTCCCTCCATTTTACACATTAATTCTCACACACACATATATATAAACATGTGTGTATCACAAAAGCAATTTTTTTTTGGAGTCAATATGGCTTTCCTTGCCCCTGGCTTAACTACAGCTTCAAAAGCCATCTTGTTTATCCCCATTCTTCTGTACCTGGTTTTCATTCCCTCCCATGGCTCTGTCGTGGAAGCTGATTACAGAACCACAAAAATCGGTGCAATCCTTGATATTAATTCTCGTGTGGGCAAAGAACAGGAGACAGCCATGAGTATAGCTGTTCACAACTTCAACACCAACTCAAGGAATCACAAGCTTTCTGTCCATTTCCATAGCCCAGCTGGTGGAGACCCCCTGCAAACAGCTTATGCTGGTCAGTTTATTTTTGTTGCCTTTACTTGTATCCAATCCAATTTTTCTTCTGTACAACTATATTTATCTATATATACATCTCTATGTTTGCGTATTCTATATTGATATATTTGCTCGCCTGAACTGGGATTGAATTCAAAGGCGTACATCCTTTTTATTTTTGGGCATTAATTAATTTTTCTTGAATTTTGAATCCCACGCTCACATCATGTTGATTTTTGAAAGATTAAATTGAAAAGTTAATTACACGACTTTCCTCACCATTTGGATAACTTAAAAAAGTTACAGATATGCTTTATCTCTTTTATTTTAAAATATAATTAATAGTGATTTTTTTATATTAAAATCAACTGTTAAAACTTAATAAAAAATAATAAAATAATCAAAATTTTTGATATTTTTACAATTTTATCGTCCTTATCTCACATTTTTTTTGTTAGTTTTTCTTTTTAACAAAAATTTTCAAAAATAACAAAAAAAAAGGTTTTAAGGAATTAAAAAAAAATAACGAAAGTACGAGAAAGGGAAGAATAAAATAGAAAAATAAACCTTCAAATTTTAGTTACTTTAATATTTTCTGTTAGGTTTTAACGGTTGATTTTATTAGAAAATGGTCAATGTTAATAACGTTTCAAAATAACGAGGTAAATATAACTTTTAAATGCTTTGAACAATAAATGTAATTACCCATATGTTGAGAGAACACGAGTGTAATCTACCTAAATATATACTCAATTAAATTTTATTAGTAAACTAAAGTAACATGAAGGCAAAGACATAAAAAAGTAAGAAAGTGTTTGTGCCTGCTAGAATTTTCCAAATGAAAACATACAGAGTCCCATAGATTACAAGTAACTTCAACACGTGTACATTTGTATATATAGATAACTTCATATCTGTTCCACCAAGACAAGCCATTGGCATCTGGCCATTACAAAATATCATACATCTTGTGGCTTAAATTATTGTTCGGTCCCTTGATAGCTTAGACCTGTAAAATGAAAAATGAGACTTTTGTGTCTCGCACCTTCCACCCAATATCTAGCAAAGGGTGAAAAAAGGCACTAATTTCTAACGGTTAGGCTCCATGTTGGGTAACTATAAATTTTAAATAAAAGAATTTGAAATTAAGCTTCATTAAGATATTAAAAAGGCGGTTAATTTGCATGTGTAAGAATATATAAAACATTTTTAATGGATAGTGTCCAAGAACTTAAATAAATATATGATAACTCTATACCTACACTAACAAAGATATATATTTGATTAATTCTTTTTAAATAAATAAATTCATAAATACAAACGCAAGCTTATGCTCTCATAAACACCCAAGATAATAAGTTCGGCCTAATTATATTAATTTGGGTTTTTGGATGTTTTGTTGCAGCTGAAGAGCTAATAAAGGAGAAGCCAGTGCTAGTGATTGTTGGCATGTCCACATGGGCCGAAGCAGCTTTGGTTGCAAACATTGGAAACCAAGCTCAAGTTCCAGTTATTTCATTTGCCGCCGGAGCTATAAGAGCCCGTCAATGGCCTTTCTTGGTGCAAATGGTGACCAATGTTTCAGAAGAAATGGATTGTACTGCAGCAATTGTTCACTCTTTCAATTGGAAAAGGGTAATCGTCATTTATGAAGAAGACATCTATGGTGCTGATTCCGGAATGGTAGCTCTATTATCTGAGGCACTTCACGATGTTGGTTCAGGTATTGAATATCATTTAGTCATTCCATCATTTTCCTCTCTATTAGATCCTGATGATTTTGTTCACAAGGAGTTGAAGAAATTGAGTAGTACACAACCACCTAATAGAGTTTTTGTAGTTCTTCACTCCTCGTTGCCACTCGCTACTCTTTTGTTCAGTGAAGCAAAGAAGATGGGATTAATGGGAAAAGACTCAGCTTGGATAGTTACAGATATTGCAAGCTTCCTTGATTCTGCTAATACCACTTTAATCGCTTCTATGGAAGGAGTGCTGGGAATCGAGAGATACTATTTTGAAAACACCGAATCATTCCAAGACTTCTATGAGCAGTTTCAGCAGAGTTTCCAAATGGCCTATCCAGAAGAAGATTACTCCAACCCTGGGATTCATGCTCTGCGTGCGTATGATAGCATTTCAGTCATTGCAAGTGCATTGCAGATATTGAACACTGATGGTAAAGCTAGGACGTGGGATTCAACAAATTTTCTAGAAAGTATTTTATCAATCAATTTCACTGGTTTAAGTGGGGGAATTCATTTTGAAGGGGGGAGGTTATCATATGAACCTGTATATAAGCTTGTTAATGTCTTCAATATGACATTTAACAAACTGGGATATTGGTCTCCCAATTTTGGGTTCTCCAAGAGCCTCGATGTTGAAGAGAGTGGAAAGGATAGATCGGAGGACAAAGGTGCTGACTTTATGTCGCTGTTGAATGATTCAATGAAGTGGCTAAGGAATTTAAAGCAGGACTCCAAAAAATGGTCAATGCCCACTGTGGATGACCCAATGATAATCGGAGTTCCTGGGAGATCCTCCTTCGAGAACTTTGTGAGAATAACTTCCACCAAGAACTCCAATGTGAAAGAGATACAGTGGCTTCTGTATTAATATTTTCGAGGAGGTGCTAAGGCTTATGGAGTATCAACTTCCTTATAAATTTGTCGAGTTCAATGGTACTTATGACGAATTAGTTCATAGCGTTGCTAATAAGGTAACAAAATCCATCTCCAACCTGCTTTCAATCTTGTTCTTTAATCATATCATGAGCTATAAAATATATTTGATTGTTTAATTTAAATATACATATTTATATTTGCTTTTTTGTTGATTGTTTAATTTAAGCTTAATTAATATTTGTGTGTCAAAATTTATGAAGACATTTGGAGCTGCCGTTGGTGACGTGGCAATAGTTTCTGAACGTTGGACGGATGTGGAATTGACACAACCATTTACAGAGTCGGGCTTGTCAATGGTAGTTCCTCTGAAGCCTGCTCCCCAAGGATGGATATTTCTAAAGCCTTTCACCCCATTAATGTGGTTTGCGACTGGAGCCATCTCGATCTACACAATGCTGACTGTTTGGTTCTTGGAGCATCGTTCCAATCGAGAATTCAGTGGTGCGTTGAAGGAACAGCTTGGAAATGCACTTTGGTTTACCTTTTCTTCACTTTTCCTTGCTCACAGTAAGTATATATCAAGTTAATTAGATGAGTACAAGTGAGCAGAGAGCAAAACCAACTAAAATAAAAAAAACTCTAAAAACTAACCATCGAGGGACAATAATTGCATAATATTAACTTATAAAAATAGAAAGAAAACATTTAGATTAGCATAAGTTGATTTGTGTGAGACCTGTAAAGAAGTCTGGCGAGTAAAAACCTCAACTTTAAAACCTAAGTATTAAGGTGAAAGAAATCCATCTCTTATATGAAAAAAAATGACTTTTGTTATTTGTCGTTGTGGGATAGCATTTAACAAGATCAATCATTACTGACGATTACACCCCCTTCATAGTTCATATAATGAGATTGTATGTATTCTAATTCTAATAAGCCTTTTTCGTGTTGAAGGGGAGATGATTCAAAGCAACAATACAAGGGTTGTGGTCTTGGTCTGGCTTTTTGTGGCACTGATCTTAACACAAAGTTACACTGCCAGCCTCACTTCAATGCTCACCATCTTCCGACTCCGGCGTCCAACCATTGAGTCCCTGAAGTCGACTAATGCCAAAGTTGGCTGCGGTGCACATTTTATGAGGAATTACGTGCAGGATGTGCTTGGATACGATCCCAAAAATGTCGCCCCCATTAGCAATGGATACGACTTTGAAAGGCCATTCGAGAATGGCAGTATCTCAGCTGCATTTTTTGGCATCTCTGAGGCCAAAGTTTTTGTCAACAAGTATTGCAAGAAATACTCGGCCGTCGGATCTACCTATAGATTTGGAGGACTTGGCTTTGTACGTGAGTTACCGATGCTACCAAACTTTTGGCAATCTTTCCATTCCCAAAACTAGAATTTTTTTGAGAATTAGGCCGAGTTTTGGAAGAAAAAGAGTTAACTTTTTTGTAGCTGGCTACCAACTAATTACCCAAAAGTTAGTTTTTTTGGTGTTTAGGAAAGGCAAAAAAAATAAAATAAACTTTTTAGTAGTTAATTGTTTAATTTTTTGTTAATTTAATATTTTTGGCCATTAAAATTTAAAAGAAGTTTAAAATATAAGAGAATAAATTTAGTCATTTTAGAAAAAAGTTAGGTGACATTTGGTTTGTTTTTCTGTCTTCTATTTTCTGTTTTTGTTTTATGCGTTAAAAATCCCAATTCAAAGAAACTGAAAATAATTTTTTTTCCTAATTTTGAAATTTTCTTTATTTTTGGTGAAAAAAGCTAAAACGACTTTTTGTCATTTTTTTTTTTTTTATGTAAACTCATTTTCTGTTTTCTAAAATAAATTTTGAAAATACAAGCGATCAAATACGTTTAATTTGTTTTTTCTTGTTTTCAAAAACGCAAAATAAAAGATAAACTCAAAACCGAAAATAGAAAATAAAAATAAAAATAAAAATAAAAACAAAGAATTAGAAAATAAACCAAATGACACTTTAGTAGCTAGTAGCTAAACTACTAGTTTTTTTTACCTCCAAACGGACACTTACAATATTTCAAATACACATGTGCATGTAACTTGTAGAAACTTCTTGCTTGTGTTCTTAATGCAAGTTTTTTAGAAAGGTTCACCAATAGCTGCTGATGTCTCCAAAGCCATTCTACAACTGGCCGAAGATGGAACCCTGAAAAGGTTGGAAGAACAGTGGTTAACTCCTCCGTCGGAGTGTTCAGAATCCCAGACTTCCAAAAACGCTAATCGGTTGAGCTTTCATAGCTTCTGGGGCCTATACCTTTTCTCCATTGCCACTTCTTCCATCAGTTTCACGCTCAATTGCTAAAATGTTACCAACAGAATCAAGAATCACAAGTGAGTGACATCAATGAACGCGTTGAGAATGTTTGGCAAAAGACGCTTAGGCTTGCAAAACACCTGAATTGTTAAATATAGTAAATATATTGTATCATTATCATATTAAGAGTCCTACCATAGTAAGGATTATTTTCTCTTATATATTGTAATTGTTAGGGATTATACTGTAATTGGCAAATTCATAATCAAAACAATATTAATTAAAGTGTCATGTAACTACTAGACTTAGTATAGGCTAAGATACTAGAGTCTTGGGTTAGTATTAGAAGTAAAAATGTCTCAGGAAACTATTTTTGGATAAATACACAAGTCAAAGGAAACTAAAAGAAGCCGGACGTGCATTAACACAGGAAGCCCGCGGGAAGACTGCACCTAGTCGCGGTATAAAGCCGAGACCCACAATTGTCTGAGTGTTCGTGCGGGAAGGACGCGCGAAGCCGCGGGAAGACGCGGGTACCTCGCGGGTACCCCGCGGGTAGGCCGTGGGTAGACCCTTCCCGCGAGGTGATGTTTGGCTTCTCCTTCTGCCGTTCTGGATCCTATTTGATGCAGGTTTTTGCACTCATATAGATACCTGACGTTTCTAGGATTCCGCACAGAGAGAGTTCTGAGAGAATAACCACTCACAAGAGATACTCAAGCCAGTTATTTTCTCTCTATTGCTTAGCCAAGTTCTGCATCGTTTTGATCCGAAGGAGTTCGGATTTGTGGTTCGTGATCGCTGAGGATTCAGCA
>QLOD02037213.1:1517-27614 GCA_003260245.2 Sideroxylon spinosum | reverse complement strand
TTCACCCCTCTTATTTATAAAACATCCAAATCAAGTCAAAAGTTATCCCCCTCCATAAACATCACATCAACGTGGGCTAACCCTCTAAAACTAATATCCCCTCTTGTCTTATACCCCCTTTAAAACTTATTCCCTTAAAATTTTAGCACCATCCAATCGCCCCTTAAAGTAAAAATTGCATTACAGATAAAAAGCAGTTTGGTTTAGCTATGCTTTACATATGGCAGAGAATACATAATATATATATATACATATATACATATATAATACAAATGCCATAGTCATGGTTCCCCTTTGAAAACTTGAAGAGACACTCAACAAAATAGTACCTGCACCCAAAATTCACAGGTGGGAAGGCAGATAATACATAGGTTGGAAAATTCTCTCAAAGAAACTCTTGACAAAATAGCTCAATAAATTTGGGGGCCGTCAAGACACACAACAGACCATATAAATTTAAATTTGAGGGTCAGCCTCTCTCCGACTCCCTACGGCTGGACCGGCACCGATTCCTGCTCCTGGAAAGGCGTTAACTGCGACAGCTCCAACGGATTAATCTCCGTTAATCTCGCTTCTCAGTCACCCTCCGGCACACTGCCCTCCGATCTCAATCAGCTTTCCCAGCTCAAGACCCTTTCTCTCCAGCGTAATCTCCCATCCGGCGACTTTCCTTCCCTTTCCAACCTCGCCTTCCTCGAAGAGGTCTAACTCGACGGCAATGATTTCACTTTCATCCGCCGGACTTCTTCTCCGGCCTCACCAATCTACATATTTTCAGCCTCGACGACAATGACAATCTCGGGAAGTGGAAAATCCCCGCCGATCTCACCCAGTCAAATAGCTTGGGAACATTCTCCGCTAGCAATGGCAGCATCGAGGGTTCGATCCCAGACATCTTCGGCTCCTTCGCCAACCAGCAAAATCACCGGCTCTATAACAACAACCTCACCGGTCCATCGCCGGCGTCGTTCGGGGGTCGGAGATCACCAATCTCTGGCTCAACAATCAGCAACAAGGCTTGTCCGGGACGGTTGAAGTCCTGTCGTCGAGGACGCAGCTCCGGCAGGTCTGGCTTCAGGCGAGTTCCTTCACGGGACCGATCCCGGACCTCTCCAACTGCAACCTCTTTGATTTACAGCTCCGAGACAACCATTTCACCGGTGTTTTACATCCATCGCTGGCGTCTCCCCCTATGCTCTGTTATTAGTTAATGTGTTTTAATTATTGCATATCTTTTGCAGCGATTTGTATTTGTTTCTTTGGTTTAGGCTGCGTTTGGAGCTTAAAAAAAATCTAAAAAATTTTAAAAAAATTCAAAAGTTAAACTTAAAAAATTTAAATTTTTTTGAAAATTTTTAAAATCCGTTGGAACGGGTCAAAAGAGGGTATTTCAACAGAAATTTTTTAACAATTGTACTGATATTTATCAAATTAATAACAAATATCTAACCATCATTACAAAACAAACTTTTTACACTCCAAACACCCAAAAGTTACACTTTTGTTTTTTTTTTGATTTTTTATGTAACTCCAAACGCAGCCTTAATGTTTTTTAACTTTTGATGACTCTTGGAGTAGGTAGGTTCATGTAATCTTGTTATTTAAGAATAAAATATTAAAAATGAAATAAAAGAATCGTGTGAATTTCCTTTAGTTCATTCCCTTGAAAACTGTCCATCTACTTTCTGATCCTAACAAAATAGTATTAGGGTTTTGTTGTCAGAAGGTAGAAAGCTAATACAAGTAATGAAAACTATGTATCCCTATATTTTTCGGTGATTACTACGATCAGTGGGTTGTAAAGATAAGAACAATATTCATGTCCAAAGATTTGTGAGAATATGTTGAAAAAGGTTTTTAAGTTCCCAAGGATTAGGAAGCTTTGAACAAAGAAGAACAAAAAAAAATTGAAGGAGCACCATAAGATGAATGCCAAAGCTCTCTATTTCATTTAGTAAGGAGTTCCTCCAGAATTGTTTTCAAGAATCATGGTAGCTACCACTTCCAAAGAAGCTTGGAACATTCTTCAAAAGGAATTTCAAAGAGATTTAAAGGTAAAGAATGTTTCCCTTCAAACTCTTAAAATAGAATTAGAGAATTTGAGAATAAAAGAATTTGAAAAAATTAAAGATTATTATACAAAAGTACTAGATATTGTTAATCAAATAAGAGGCCTTGGTGAAAAAATTCAAGATAGTAGATTGTTGGAAAAATTCTTGTAAGTTTGAATCCTAGTTTTGATGGTATAATGTCCATTATTAAAGAAACCAAAGATATCTCTTCAATGATGGTTCAAGATTTGATGGCTCCTTGAAAGCTTATGAGAAGAGATTGGAAAGACACACTGAAACTTCTATTGAGAGTGCAGTCCAATTTAAGCTAAAATTGACATCCAAAAATAATGAAAAAAAAAAAAGGTGGAAATAGTGATAAAAAATAATGAGAGTCATCTAAAGGTGGTAGATATAGTAGAGGTAGAGGAAGATGTTTTAAAGGAAGTGGTAAACAAAATTTTGATAGGAGAGAAAATTCTAAAAATTCTAGAGGATGTCATGTTTGTAGGAAGATTGATCATTTTACCAATGATTGTTGGTATAAAGAATAGTCAAAATGTTATCACTGTAACAAGTTTGGTCATGTAGAGAAGGTGTGTAAAATTAAAAATAGCTAGGAAGCTCATTTTCTAGAAGCAAAAAAGGGTGATGAAAATATGTTTTATGCTTGTCATAGTGTAGTTGGGTATAAAAATGATGTGTGGTACATTAATAGTGGTTGTAGCAATCATATGACAGGGGATAAATCTATATTTGTGGCCATGGATACCTTTGTAAATTCATAGGTGAAGATGGAAAATGGTGCGTTGCTGAATGCTCTAGGAAGGAGTACCATTTGTGTGCAAACAAAGAATTACCAATTATATTCATGATTTCTTGCTTGCTCCACATTTGGATCAAAATTTTGTAAAGTGTTGGGCAGCTTATCGAACATGGATATACAGTGAATTTCAAGGAAAATAGCTGCAACATTTATGATAAAAAAAGAGCATAGCAGCTAATTGCTTCCATCAATATGGAGAGAAATCGAAGCTTCCCAGTTGTCTTCAAGTATACTGAAAATTTGGCCATGAAAGCTCACACTTTTAAAGGCTCGAGGTTATGGCATAAAAAGTTTAGATATTTGAGTTTTTGCAGCCCCAAAATGCTTTAATAGAAGAACATGGTTTAAGGCTTTCCAAAGATAGAGGAAATTCATGAACTTTGCGAAGGATGTGCACTTGGAAAGCTTCACTGGAAACAATTTCCAGAAGGTGTTTCTTGGCGAGCCAAGGAGAAGTTAGAGCTGGTGCACACGAATATTTGTGGCCCTGTGGAGAATCCAACTCATAACAAAAATAGGTACTTTATTCTTTTTACTGATGATTTTACTCACATGATTTGAGTTTATTTCATGAGACAAAAATCGAAAGTTGTTACTATTTTAAAAAAATTTAAATCTCTTGTTGAAAAACAAAGTGGCCATGTTATTAAATTTTTTTGAAGTAATAGAGGCAAAGAATATAATAAACAGTTTGATAAGTTTTATGAAGGTATTGATAGATAGCTTATGGTTCACTATACGCCTCAACAAAATGGAATATGAGAAAGAAAGAATCAAACCATGGCGGAAATAACCATGTCGATGGTTCATGTCAAAGGGTTACCAAAAAAATTTTGGGCAGAAGCTGTAAATACGATTGTGTAGTTAATCAATAGAAGTTCAACAGCAGCATTGAACAACAAACGCCATTTGAAGCATGGAGTGGAAAAAAGCCTTCAGTTCGATACTTGAAAATTTTTGGTTGCATATTTTCTATTCTCAAATTCCAAAGAAGAAGAGGAAGAAACTGGATGAAGCAAGTGAAAAATGCATTATTGTTGGCTATGGTACCATGTCAAAAGGCTACCGTGTTTGGAGCTTAAAGGATAACAAAATCCAAATTAGCCAAGATGTATTATTTGTTGAAAATGCTTCATGGGATTGGAAAGATAAGAAAGTTGAAAAAGGTGCAGCTTTAGTTGATGATGAATCTGATTATGAAAATTGAAGAAAATGCAACTTAACTGACACCACCACACAACTCATTATCATCTCTTAACTCTTCACCAAATCGAAGCTCAAGTTTATCTTCTTCACCAGATTCATTTCCATTAAAAATCTAGAGTTTGAGTGACATTTACGCAAGGTGCAATTTTTGTATCTTGGAACCTGAAAATTTTAAAGAAGCATACAGGGAAGAAAATTGGAGAAAAGCCATGAAAGACGAAATTGAAGTTATTGAGAAGAACAACACTTCAGAGCAACGTGAGAAGCCAAATGAAAAGGAGATTATTAGAGTCAAATGGGTTTATAAATTGAAGATGAATCCTAATGGTTCTATCTAGAAGAAGAATGCGAGGTTGGTCGTTAGAGCTTTTTTATAATACCCTAGAATTGATTATAATGAGACTATTGCGCCGGTGGCAAGATTTGATACCATTAGAGCTTTCATTTCCATAGCAGCCCCATAAATCATGGAAGCTCTATAAATTGGATGTGAAATCTACGTTTTCGAATGGAGAGTTGATGGAAGATATTTATGTTGCGCAACCTCAAGGTTTTGTGAATGAATGACAAGACAACAAAGTGTACAAGTTGAAAAAAGCTTTGTATAGGTTGAAACGAGCACCCCGTGCATGGTATGGTAACATTGATTCCTCCTTCACTCAAAAGAGATTTGAAAGGAGCAAAAGAGAACCTACTTTGTATATGAAGACTCAAGATAACTCTATTCTCATTCTTGCCTTCTATGTTGATGATTTGCTTTACATCAGTAACAATGAAAATATCTTGAATTCAAGAAAGATATGATGAAGAAGTATGAAAAAAATGATATGGGCTTGCTATATCATTTTCTTGGCATAGAGCTTTATCAAAATGATGATTATGTGTTTGTTTATCAAAATAAATATGCTGAAAATATTTTGGTGAAGTTTGGAATGCATGATTGTAATTCTTTAGCCACACCTCTCCTTATAAATGAAAAGTTTTTAAAAATGATGGTGCAAAGAAGGTTGATGCTACTCCTTGTAGAAGTTTGGTTGGAAGTTTGTTGTATCTCATAACTATAAGGCTAGCTATTATGTTTGCTGCAAGTTTATTGTCAAGATATAGGCATGATCCTAGCCAAGTTCATCTTACGGCAACAAAAAGGTATTGAGATGTATTAGAGGTATAACCAACTTTGGCATCAAGTATGAAAAGAATTCACATATCAAGTTGAAAGGTTATTATAATAGTAATTGATGAGGTTGTGATGGTGATATGAAAAGCACTTTAGGCTATGTTCTTACATTTGGCTTGGGTGTATTTTCTTGGTGCTCAAAGAAGCAACAATTTGTGCACAGTCCTCTACCGAAGCTAAATACGTTTCAGCTACGATTGTTATTTCTCAAGCTATGTGGTTGAGAAGAATTTTAGAAGATGTAGGAGAAAAGAAATTAGATGCTATTACTCTCTTTTGTGATAACAAATTAGTAAATGCAATGGCCAAGTATCCAACATATCACAGTCGCACCCGACACATAGCCATCCAATGTCATTTTATTAGAGATGCAATTGAAGATGGAGAAATTCAGCTCATCTATTATAGGAGTAATGAGTAATTTACAGATATAGGCACTTCCTAAAGAAAGATTTCAGCATTTGAGAGAATCTCTTGGAATTGTGAAGGAGCACATTAAGGGAGAGAATGTTATTAGTTAATTTGCTTTAATCATTGAATGTCTTTTGGAGTACTTGTATTTGTTTCTTAGTTCTTGTATTTGTTTCTTAGTTCAAGTTATGAGTAGTTAAAGTGTTTTAAGTTTTGATGACTTTTGGAATACGTAGGTTCATACCTATGTGATCTTGTTATTTAGGGATAAAAAGTTGAAGTGAAATAATAGATCAATGTGAATTTTCTTTAATTCTCTTCCTTGAAAACAGTTCATCTACTTTCTGATCCTGACATGCTCACTAACTTTTCTTTGCAGAATAACCAGTTATAGGTCCAACGTCGGACTGATGGCCAACAATAGAGGGAAACCAATAGCTTCTGCAAGAGCGCTTTCGGTCCTTGTGATCCCCAAGTCACTGTGTTTCTCGTGGTTGCCAGGGTTATTGGGTATCTGATGAATCTGGCTTAGTCTTAGCAAGGCGATAACGCTTGTTCGACTGGACATTCATCACCTACAATTCTTAGGGTGATGTCACAATCGTCAATTTCACCACACACGATTTTTTGGCATAATTTCACTGGCTTTTGCCAATCTAACAAAGCTAAGGAGTTTGCTTTTGAATGAAAGCGATCTCATTGGGTCGATTCCGACGAGTTTAACTATTCTATCTCAACTTTAGACTCTTGATGTGTCAACAACTACCTTAGTGGGTCAGTGCCAATTTTTATAACAAACGTGTAGTTTAGTTCTTCTGGTAAGGGGGAATGCTAAGGTTTGGATATAATCGAATCTGACTGCTATGGGAGGGGCTTCAATTGGGAGATCCAATGGGTCTTTGGTGTCTTCAGGTATGATTGCTGGTGTTGTGGCTATTGTTGTCTTTGTCGGGGTTGTACTATTTGTGTCTTATAAAATGCTTCGTGAGAAAACGCCATCAAAGGTATGGGATGGTGGTGGGTTCTGAAAAAGATTAAAAAATGGGTAAGACTGTGGTATCCAGTAGGGTGAATAGGAATGTTGGAGTCCCAAGTGAATTGCAAAGTCAGATTAGTGGTGATCACGGCGACATTTCCATCTTTAAAGGTGGGAATGTTACCATTTCGATCCATGTCCTCTGACAGGTGACGGACAATATCAATGAAGAGAATGTACTGGGTAGAAGAGGATTTGGAATTGTTTATCGAGGGGAATTGCATGAAGGGGATGGAATCCGGGGCAATAGGTACCAAAGGGTTGAATGAATTTTAAGCCGAAATTACGGTGTTGACTAAGGTTAAACATGCATTTGGTTGCGCTTTTAGGCTACTATGTCAATGGTAATGAAAGGCTTTTGGTGTATGATTAGATGCTGTTGGGTACTTTGGCTTAACTTTTTTGAGTGGGGTTAACTTGGGTACTCTCCTCTAACTTGAAAAGAGAGGGTAACCATTGCTTTGGATATGGCTAAAGGGGTTGTGCAATGAATTCCTGGGGAGCTTGTTTCTTCCTCTACCTATGGTGAACTGAAATAAAATGGTGATCAACTTTGGGAAAGATTCGAGGGCTTTTCTGCCTCCAAAGGGAAATCTTTCTCAGAATAATTCTTTTCATATCTTGCATTAGATTACATGTACATGTTTGTATTTACAATACAATATGTAACGAATACTCACAATGGTTGCCCATATTAGGGTTTTCTTTTAACTAGAGTCTGTAACTACCAATAGACTAATTATCTTTCTATTGGTATGGATCAGGTAGTTGCCCTATGATGACAACCAACTTGAGCTAAGAGATGGCCCAATCTGTTGGCATGCCACTTTCTTGGTTTTTTGCAAGTGTTTAGGCCTTGGAGTAACCCAATGGACTTGATCCATGACCCAGCTATATATCCACTTAATTGTTGGCTTTACCCAGTTCTACATATGCTTGTCTTCTTTTGAAAGCTACTCTTATTTCCAGTTGGATGCTATGTTAGCTTTTATTACTCATCTACCACTACGATCCCCTTCATTGATCTTGATTGTTAGTTCACGAACACTTGTAAGGCTGAGATTACAGATTGTCTAAACCATTTTATGCTGTCTATTTGAGCACATCAATGGATTTGGCTGAGGGCATATTTCATTACCTTTTTCCCCTTTTCAGAGCTGTTTGCATCTATTAGTTCAATTTCACAATCACTTCTTTCATCTTACCAGAGCCTCTTTTTCTCTCTATACTCTATGTTTCCTTCTACGTTATGCTCTATCTCTAGTTTATAAGTATGGCTAATAGGCTATTTACTGGTCTCATTACAATTACCCACCTCCCCAAAATTGACCTTATCCTTAAGGTTGAAGCTCGGATATTAGGAACGAAAACGATATAGCTTTTCCCACGTTGCCTCTAAAGCTTTCCGACTGTGCCACTAGACTAAAAACTCGGTACAGGTATGCTTACCACGACTGCGCTTCCAAGATGCCAAGATCACTAATAGTTATGGTAAGATCTCTCTATTCTAGTCTGTTGGTCTTAAATAAGGTAAGACCTGACCTTGATCTTCTACTTTCTTTGAGTTGAGAAATGTGAAAAACAGGATAACTCTGTGATACAGCTAGTAGTTGAAGCTTATAGCTACTTTTCATATTCTCTGTATTACTAGAAAAAGTCTAAAATACTTTGAAGCAGGTTTCATGTTGCTACAAAGTCGAACAGTATACTATCTAAATGGTTATAGTCTAACATAAACCCAGTTGCCAACCGAAAGTGTTTTTTTCTGTCCTCTTTTTGTTTGTCTGTTGTTTCATATACTACCTTGCTTTGGTTAGATGCTTTTTAACAATTGGAACACTTTCTAATGTGTTAATAGTAAATCATTAATAGTTGATACCCCTGCTAAGCCTTGTATGTACTGTGTGAGTTTAGGAGGTTTAACCCCATAAGAGTTTCATAAGGAGTCATTTGTATAGCCGTGTGAAAACTTGTGTTGAAGTCGTACTCTGCCATATAAATCCATTGAGACCATAACTTGGGAGAGTCTAAGACAAAACATCATAAATAAGTCTCCAAGCATTTATTTGTGACTTCCATTTGGCTGTCTGTTTATGGATGGAAACTTGTGCGAACATGTAATGAAGATCCTACTAGTTTGAATAGTACTCTCTAAAATACACTTGTGAAGACAACATTTTTGTCTGACACAAGGTGATAGGAAGTCCATGTAACTTGAAAATATTCTGCATAAAAATTAAAGCCAACTGTGGAGCAATGTAGGGATGAGTGAGAGGTATAAAATGTATGAATTTCATGAATCTATCAACTATAATCCAAATTATTGAAAACTGAATAGAATTTGGCAACCCTTTAATGAAGTTTATGGATATATTTGCCCAAGAGCTTTTAAGAATAGGAAGGGGCTATAAGAGGCCTATTGGGCCTTTGTTGTCACCCTTGCACTATTGGCACACTGCACATTTTTTGACCCATTATTTAATGCCTTTCTTCATAGTCAATAGAAATCTTGTTAAACCTTCTTGAGTGTTTTCTGAATGCCTCCATGTCCTGCTATAGGATTATCATGAACAAACTTAAGCACCTATTGCTTCAGAACCCACCCTTCAGGAATGTAAATCCTGTTTTTATAAAGCAGAACTCCTTATTGTACAGAATACTTCTGTGCATCTAATACTTTCTGTTGTATCTGTTGCAATATGAGCTAAACTTTTCTATTTATCTGATAATATTATTTGATTTCTTTTAATAACTGGGAATTGGACCTGCAATGGAAATAGGACAACAAATTGAGTGAGTTGTAGAACCAGCATCCTCATATAGCATTGACAATGCATCTGCCACCTTGTTGTTAACCACTTGTTTATACTCAATGGTGAAATTGTCGCCTAGCAACTTAGAAATCCATTTTTGTTGAGTAGGTGTCCCAATCTTTTGCTCCAATAAGAACTTTAGGCTATGATGATCTGTTTTAATATGAAAAGCTGACCAAGCAAGTGTGGTCTCCATTTCTTTACTGCTTGAATCAAAACAAATAGTTCCTTCTCATATGTTTACAGCAGTACTGCTCTCTCTTTTAAGGCCTGACTGAAGAAGGCAATGGGTCTTTTGTCCTGCATTAATACTGCACCTAACCTTGAACTTAAAACATCACATTCTATGGTAAAAATTTAGGAAATCAGGTAAGGTTAGAATAGGTGGGCTGGAGACAGCTTGCTTAAGTTCTTGAAATTCTTCCTATACTATTTGGGACCACTGAAAAGCAATATTTTTCAACAAACCTGTTAAAGGTTTGGCTATACCTCCATAGCCTTTAATGAATGTAATAACCAGTTAAGCTCAGAAATCCCCTTAATAATTTTATGTTTCTTGGAACAAGCCACTTAATCATGGCTTCAATCTTCTGAGCGTCAACCCTCACACCTTTGCCTGAAATCAAATGTCCCAATACCTCCAAATAACCAAACTTACATTTGGATTTTTTAGCAAACAGCTGGTGTTCCAGTAAGAGCTGTAATGTCACCTCTAAATGCTTAAGATAATCCTCCACAGTTTTACCATATATCAGAATATCATTTAAAAAAAAAAAACTAAGATGAATTTCTTTGAAAAAATGGTTTAAAAACATCATTTATCAAATGTTGAAATATGACAGGGGCACTGGTAAGCCCCAGGGACATTACTAAGAACTCATAGTGGCCTAAATGAGCCCTAAAAATAGTTTTAGATACATCTTCAGGATTCATTCTTATTTGATGATATCCTAACCTCTAATCCAACTTAGACAATATAATAGCACCTCTAAGGGTATTTATCCCTACCAGTAGCTTGATTCAAAAAGCTCTATAATCTACACACATTCTCCAGATTCCATTAGCTTTTCTCTCCAAAATAACTAGAGATGAAAATAAGGATTGACTGGGTTGAATTAGCCCAGAACCAAGTAAATCTTTAACTATTCTCTCTATTTCTTCTTCTTGGAAATGACCTGTAAGGCTGATTGGAGATGGGTTGTATTCATTCTTGCAACATAATTTTGTGCTCATAATCCTTGACTAGTGGCAGCTCTTGTGGTTCTTGAAAGACTTTCTTGAATCCTTGTAATATTGTCTGAATTTGAATAATGGCTTCTTTAGATGGTTCTAACTGATTCTTTTGAGATTGATTTGCACTGCCATGAAATAACTGTTGATTGACCTTTTGATTTGCTCACTTTTTTAATGAGCTGTTTATTCCCTTGCAAACCTCTAATACAAACACTTTTGCCTTTTTGTTTATAGTTTATCATTGGAGTAAAAAAATCAAATGTAATTGGACGCAGTGTTTTTAAGCATTGTACCCCCAAGACTATGTCACATCCTGCCAAAGGTAATAATAAGAAATCCACTAAGAAAACACTTCCTTGTGTGTTGATTTTAACTTGTTGGCTTTCTTCTTCACTTTGAAGTGTTACTCCATTAGCTATTTTAATTGATAGGGAGACACATTTCTCTACCCTTGGTTGACAGTACTTAGCTATCTTTGCATCCTTGAAATTATGTGTGTTTCTTGAGTCAATCAAAATGGTGCACTACCTTCATTTGATGTAGCCTACCAGCCTTAGGATTTTTGGTTGAGGATTCTTTATTGTGATATGCAATGTAATCTCAGGCTTAGGTGAAACTGCTTCTTCCTCCATCACTTCCTCCTTCCTTGTTATATCTTCTATTTCTTCACAAAACACTGATTCTAACACAAATAACTTGGGGTTTTTATAACCTGGGTTTTTTGCCATTTTTAATCACAGTTAAAACATAAGTTTTTTTTTTTCTTTCTTTCTTCCACTTCAGTAGGACTGAGTTCTTACATATATAGCTTATTCACCACATTATTACTGCCATTTTGTGTCACATTCTCATTATTGTAGAAAGTAACATTCAGGGAAGGCTTCCACAAATACCCTTTATTATTACTTAATTCTCTATTGTTTTGATGTTGGTGCTAGCAGATGTGCCAATCCCACTTTTGTGCTGTTGCCTCTTAAAGGCCATGATACTCTCTTCTTGTAGTCTTGCTAGCCCAACGGCTTTTGTTAAGCTTTTAGGGTTAAACATGCACACTGAAAATCTGATTTCCTCCCTTGACCCAGTTAGGAAAACACTAAGTTTATGGCCCTCACTTAATCCTTTAACTCTATTGGAAAAACTTTCAAATTGGATTTTAAATTCTTCTACTGTGGAGGTCTGTTTCAACATGATTAATTGATCCATGGAATCTTCATATGCATTATCCCCAAACCTCATTCGCATAGCCTTAGAGAATTCTCCCAAATTCATTCCCGTAACAGAATTCATCAAATCTTAAAACCAAACAAGAGACTGACCTTCCATATGCATTAGGGCAATTTCCAATTCCTGATCATCAGGAATTCCATAACGCTTAAAAAATTGATTAGCCTTATATATCCATTCTGAGGGGTTCTCTCTCGAGAAGACTGGAAACTTTAGTCTAATGGATTTATATAAATTTTACTAAACCCTCCACTAGTTTCTCCTTAATTGTTCTTCAATTCAAGACTTTACTGAGCCCCATTATCCCCCAGATTTTGGGAGGATTTTGCACCAGTATTGTCATCTGGATTCTTTCGAACTTCTGCTATATTGGACTGTAAGAGGTGAGAAGTTTCTTCCAATTCCTCCAATCGTTTACTAATTGAATTTATCATCTCTATTACCTATTTTAATTGTATCTGATCCTGCTGTTCTGGCTGACTTTATTGTGACGTAGATCTTCTCTACATATCTATTGGATCAATCGGCTTTGACAACAATTCGATTTGCTCTCGGGGAGCATGTTTCTTCCTCTACTTATAGTGAACTAAAATGAAATGGTAATCAACTTTGGGAGCAATTCGAGGGCATTCCTGCCTTTAAAAAGAAATCTCTCAGAATAATTCTTTTCATATCTTGCATCAGATTACATGTTTGTATTTATACTACAATAGGTAACAAACTAGTAACTATGGTTATCCATATTAGGGTTAACTTTTAACTAGAATCTATAACTACCAATAGACTAACTACCAATAGACTAACTACCTTTCTATTGGTATGGATCAGGTAGTTGCCCTATGATGATAGCCAAATTGAGCTAAGAGATGGCCGAATGGCCACTCTTGGTTTCTTGAAAGTTTTTTGGCCCTGGGGTAACCCTATGGACCTGACCCATGACCCCAGCTATCTATCCACCCATTTGTTGGCTTTACCTGACTTTGCATACGCTTGTCTTGTTCTGGAAGTCATTCTCTTTTCCAGCTGGATGCTTAGTTAGTCTTTATTACTCACCTACCGCTACTGTCCTCTTCATTCATCTTGATTGTTGGTTCATAAACACTTGTAAAGCTGAGATTAGAGATTGTCTAAACCATTTTGGTTCGTCCATCTGAGCACATCAACGGTTGTGGCTGAGGGCCGCTTCGCAATCTTTTCCTTTTTTAGAGCTATTTGCACCTATAAATTAAATTTCACAATCACTTATTTCATCTTTCGCGAGCCTCTTTCTTCACTATATTACGTGTTTCCTTCTATGTCATGCGCCATCTCCGGTTTATTTGTATGGCTGATTGGCCCTTTACTGGTCTTGTTACAGGTTGGGTGTCCACACAGCTTAGCGCAGCAGAATTTCATTCATAGAGATTTGAAACCTTCTAATACACTTCTCGGAAATGATGCAAGAGCCAACGCTGCGGATTTCGGTTCGGTAAAGAAGACGCCGAATGGCAAGTATTCTATTGAGACGCAGTTGGCGGGAACATTTGGGTACCTTGCACCTGAATATGCTGGTAAATATACAATGGTCTCATTTTCTATTTCAATTTGGTCATAGAAATTTAAATTGAATGTTCAATAGGACTACGAACGTTAACCAGTCAATCAAATACTACATGTTTAATTATTCCTTTATGGTGGAATTCATCGACTGATCTAGGCATGACTCTGCCTTTTGATGAATTAATGCTTTGATTGCCTGGAATTTCTATTGCTATTTTGTCCTATGCTGGACTTAGATCGGGGTTATGGAATTAAGACAGCATACTTTGTGTTTAAAATAGCAATAGATTTTGTCGGACGATAACAAAATGCTTATTTTTTTCCAACACTGTTGTTTCCTTGAGGCATTTTCCCATTCTAAATACTATACTCTCGAACTGAATTGAAATGCCTCTATTCTCTCATTTGATTGCTCAGACTGATTGCTTGGATGATATAAGATATGAACAATTCCTTTTGTTTGCTTATGCAATTTTTTTTTTCCTCCTTTCTTTCAATTGATTGAAAAACCACTTTATCGGTTTCAGCATTTAAGTGAGCTTGAAATTTACGAATCTTTTTTGTTTGCTAACAGCGACACGGAGAGTGACTACAAAAGTGGATATGTATGCGTTTGGAGAGGTTTTGATGGAGATCATCACAGGAAGAAAAGCCCTAGGCGAGACTGTGCCGGATGAAAAGTCTCATTTAGTCACATGGCTCCGTAGGGTTCCAATCAACCAAGAAAACATTCGAAGGCTATTTACAATCCCTTGACCCCGATGACGAGACTTTTGAGAGCATTTGCAAGGTCTTGGAGCTGGCAGGCCACTGTACTGCTCGCGAACCATTTGAAAGACCAGATATGGGCCACGCTGTTAATGTCTTAGGTCCTCTTGTGGAGCAGTGGAATCCTTCTTCCCATGAAGGTGCAGAAGGATATGGCATTAACCTTCCTATGAGTCTTCCCCAAGCTCTTCAAAGATGGCAATTCGATTAAGGTACTTCGAGGATGTTTAATGATCTTTCCTACAGCCAAACTCAATCAAGCATTCCTCATAAGCCTACAGAATTTGCGGACACATTTGATTCAATGGACTGCCAATGACAGAAAATCTAGATTAAAACACTTTTCAAAATGACGTGGGAGGTGCAACAATGTGAAAAAAGAAGAGATGGAAGAAAGAAAAAAAAGGCCAAGTTTCCACGCTGATCTTTCATCTGGGTACTAAAAAATATTGAGGGTGATCACACTTTATCGTCTTGGGATTTGAATTATAAATGCACGACTCCCACTCAATTTAAAAGTTAACAAATAGTACTCTTATAATTTGAACTTAAATGCAAAACTAACTAATATGTTAAATTAAATTGAATTTGTGCCTCATTTGTGGAAATTGGTCTGAGGAAAAGGATTTACCCTTGTTTACACGAAACATTATTTTATTTTTTAAAGGAACTTAATTTACATGTATTTTTCTCCATTCCATTTTTTTTCTTTTTTAATAGAATTTTGAATTATTTTTTTATTTCATTTATTCTTCTTTTCTTCTCTTCCTCATCACAAAACCTTTGTTTTTGGGTACCGTAATTTACAGCCTTATTTTTTGTCTCGCAATCCAATTAAATTTTTACTATGTTAGGATAAAAATTTTCTAATCCAAAATATTATCTTACCCTTCATATTTACTACATATAGTCCATACTCTAAAATATCTATGCAAATAATATCAACAATTGTTTACTGAAAAAATTAAAAAAATTCGACAATTGTTTGTTGAAACAAAATTTTGACAGATAAATAAAATATTTTAACAACTGATTACTGAATAAATTAAAAACTTTTAATAGGTACTTACTAAAAAAATTAAACAATCAACTATATAAACTTTTGATACTTTCATACCAAAATGAACAAACATTTCAGTAAGTGGTTACTGAAAAAAGTCAAAACATTTCAATAGGGCTCTTATCATTTTTATCAAAGGGTATTTTTGAAATTTTAGGTATAATTTGTAAGTTGTGTGGATAGATTATTGGGTTATTTGAATAAAATATAAAATGTATGAATCATTTGAATTGTGTAGAAAAAAAAAAGGATTGTGAATAGCGGCACTCTTGTTTTTCTTTTTTTGTCCCATATCATCAAAAACTATAACTTTAGTTTTCTTTTTGATTATAAAAATAATAGAGTTGTGGCATGTGATTTTAATAAATATAAACTAATTCATAGGTTTTGAAAAGTGACTTACTTTTTTGGGTTTCGACAAAGGGTTCCACTTGCTTATAAATTCATATTATTGAACTGATAGGTTCCAAACAAGGAACTACTTGCTTATAAATTTATTATGGTCATAAAATTTATATATCTCAAATATATTAATAATTAAATAAGCATATTGATAAAATGGAATTAAATTAGAAAATACAAATATAAAAACTTAAATAATAATTAAGTTATTTTTCTCATAACAATACTTAATATTCTTAAAATTAAAGAATACAAAAAATACTAAATATTAATAGGATCGAAAGTATTTATTTTTTAATTTTAATTTCAAACTTAAATTAGTGACATTGACTATATTTATTTTATTTTATAAATCACATATAATTAATAATAATATTTTTATTTGAGTTATTTTATAAAATCAATTAAAAAATTATTATCAAATCTAACATTGTACACTCTATATTCATCATTCTATATTTTTTTAATTATTTTTTACAAATCTTTGAATAAAATTAGTTTTAGGTGAGTGATTTTTTTCTAAATTCTAATTTTAAATTTAAATTTAAATTAGTAAGATGACTGTATTATTTTTTTTATAAAATACAACGTATGATTAATAATAATATTTTTAATTTAAGTTATTTTTATAAAATCAATAAAAATTATGACCATAACTCTATTTTTTTCCCCTATAAAATCACTATAGTTGTAAAATGTTATTTTCATGAATGTAAAGTAAACTCATGGATCCTGTAAATGAAACTTGATTTTTCATTCACTGTAATTGTGAAATTTATTAAATAATTTGGGTTGAAACAATATTTAAAATAATTAAATATTAATGGAATTTTTAAAAAATAACTTGGCTTATAATAATAACTCTTTTCTTCTTTTGGTAAGTATAATAATAACTCATATTATATCTTAAATTGAAAAACACAAAAGAATGCCAACATATTATCTTAGTAAGGAAATAATGTTTTTATTTTGAAAATTTTTTAATTTTAAATTTAAATTGGTTGTGACAATCATTTTTAACTGATCAATATAAGATTAATAGTATTTCTAACTAAATGAAAAAATCAGTTAAGAATAAAAAAAAGTATACTAAAATTAACTAAGAGTAAATTAAAAAAAAAGATTCATTTTGTAAGACTATAATTTAATATATTAGAGAGCAAATATTATTTTTTAGTATTAGATAGAATAGAATCAAAATTTGGTAAAATATTAATTTTTAGTATTCATACGTGAATCCAATTATGATCGATTCTATCAACTCACTAATACTAATACAAATAAAAAAATAAATATAAAAAAATAACTCTTAATTATTTTATAAAATTATATAATTTTACTAAAATATTTTATAATATATTTAAAATTATACTTTACCCATAAAAAAATATTATTCAATGTGCGATCACGTGGCGACACTAGTTTAGAAATAAACAGAAGTTTGCCTTTCGCGGCCAGTTCTAAAAGCACATCCATCAAGGTCCAATAAAGTTCAAACCTTGATCTCTGTGAGTTTATCGTTATTTTCCCGTCAACACGTCCAAGAAAGAAACCAGAACAACAATGGCATCCCAAAATGCATTTCTTTTTCTATCTGCTCTCCTCGCCGTCTTCTCCCTCTCCACCGCCGACGACGTCGGTGCGATGACCAAACTCGCCGCCAGCCTTTCTCCGACTCCCTCTGGCTGGACCGGCACCGTCATCTGCTCCTGGAGAGGCATTAACTGCGACAGCTCCAATAGGGTAACCTCCATTAATCTCGCTTCTCAGTCACTCTCCGGCACACTCCCCTCCAATCTCAACCAGCTTTCCCAGCTCGAGACACTTTCCCTCCAGCGTAATCGCCTCTCCGGCGCCTTACCTTCCCTTTCCAACCTCACCTCCCTCCGAGAGGTCTACCTTGACGGCAACGATTTCACGTCCATCCCGTCGGACTTCTTCTCCGGCATCACCAGTCTCCAGGTTTTCAGCCTCAACGACAACAGCAATCTCCCGCCGTGGAATATCCCCGCCGATCTCACTCTGTCAAGTAGCTTGGAAACATTCTATGCTAGCAATAGCAGGATGGAGGGTTCGATCCCGGACATCTTCAATCACTTCCCCAACCTGCAAAATCTCCGACTCTCTTACAACAGCCTCACCGGTCCATTGCCGGCGACGTTCTTAGGGTCGGCAATCGCCAATCTCTGGCTCAACCATCAGGCACAAGGCTTGTCCGGGACGGTTGAGGTCCTGTCGTCGATGACTCAGCTCCGGCAAGTCTGGCTTCATGCGAATTCCTTCACCGGACCGATCCCGGACCTCTCCAACTGCACAGACCTCTTCGATTTAGAGCTCCGAGAAAACCATTTCACCGGAGTTTTACCTCCGTCTCTGACATCTCTCCCTATGCTCGTCAACGTTTCTTTGCAGAACAACCAGTTGCAGGGTCCAATGCCGGACTTCCGTCCCAGAGTGAGGACCAACACTGGGGGGGAAACCAATAGCTTCTGCAAGAGCATTCCCGGTCCTTGTGATCCCCAAGTCACTGCGCTTCTCGCGGTTGCTGGGGCTGTTGGGTATCCGATGAATCTGGTTCAGTCTTGGAAAGGCAATGACGCTTGTTCAGGATGGACATTCATTACCTGCAATCCTCAGGGCGATGTCACAATCGTCAATTTCGCCAAGCAGCGATTCTCCGGCACGATTTCGCCGGCTTTTGCCAATCTAACGAAGCTGCGGAGTTTGATTTTGACTGATAACAATCTCACCGGGTCGATTCCGGCGAGCTTGGCTATTCTGCCTCAGCTTCGGATTCTTGATGTGTCCAACAACAATCTTAGTGGGTTGGTACCAATTTTCAATACAACCGTGGTGGTCGATGTCTCCGGTAATCCGTTGCACGGGGTGAACACGAGCTCCGGAAGTGGTGGGACGCCGGGGTCTGGATCGAATCCAGCGACTCCGGTAGGAACTTCAATTGGGTCATCCAATGGGCTGCTTTTGATTGCTTGTGTTGTGGTCGCTGTTGTTGTCCTTGTTGGGTTAGTACTGTTTGTGTCTCACAAATGCTATGTAAAAAAACGCCATCAGAAATTTGGGAGGGTGGAGGGTTCTGAACAAGATTCCGAAATGCGTAAGGCTGTGGTATCCAGTGGGGTGAACAGAAATGGTGGAGTCTTAAGTGAATTACAGAGTTACATTCCAATTTTTGAAGGCGGGAATGTCTCGATTTCGTTCCAAGTTCTCCGTCAGGCGACGGACAATTTCAACAAAGAAAATGTACTAGGTAGAGGAGGATTCGGAGTTGTTTACCGAGGGGAATTGCATGATGGGACTAAGATTGCTGTGAAAAGGATGGAATCCGGGGCAATGGGTAACAAAGGGATGAAACAATTTCAAGCCGAGATTGCGGTGTTGACTAAGGTTAGACATAGACATTTGGTTGCACTTTTAGGCTACTGTGTCAATGGTAACGAAAGGCTTTTGGTATATGAGTATATGCCACAGGGGACTTTGGCTCAGCATTTGTTTAAGTGGCGTGAACTTGGGTACTCTGCTCTTACTTGGAAGCAGAGGGTGACCATTGCTTTGGACATGGCTAGAGGGGTCGAGTATCTACACAGCTTAGCACAGCAGAGTTTCATTCATAGAGATTTGAAGCCTTCTAATATACTTCTTGGAAATGACATGAGAGCCAAGGTTGCAGATTTCGGTTTGGTAAAGAATGCGCCGGATGACAAGCACTCTCTTGAGACGCGGTTGGCGGGAACATTTGGGTACCTTGCACCTGAGTATGCTGGTAAAAATACTATGTTCTCCTTTTCTATTTCAATTTGGTCGTAGAAATTTAAATTGAATATTTTCATAGGACTACAGATGTTAACCAGTCAATCCTACATGTTTAATTTTTCCTTTATGGTTGAATGCATCAACTAATCTATGTCTGACTCTGCCTTTTGATGAATTAATGCCTTATTGCCTCGAATATCTATTGCCGTTTGGTCCTATGCTGAACTCAGATGGCGGTTATGGAATTAAGACAGCGTTCTTCGTGTTTAAACTAGCAACGGATTTCGTAGGACTACAAGTCTAGTATTGGAGAGTAGATCAAAATAAGCACAAAAAAAAATTCAATTTTTGATTAATATTAATCTTGCGTTACAAGATTTTTTTTTTTTTTTTTTTTTAACAGAAGCTCTTTGCACATTCTGAACTCGGTTGAGTTCTTTCTCACTACCACACATAAAAGGCTACATTTTATCTCTATTTATAGATGTATCTTTGAAGCTATAGATAAAATTTTTTTTGGCACAATTAATGAAATAAATTGAATATCAAGCATGTGGTTGAGCTACGGCTCTATAGTGCCGCTCTTGTGTTCTTCATTGTCAACAATGGAGATACCGTCCTCCTTGCAGCTTGTGCCACCAACTTGGGTGAAAATTGCTTCAATATTTCTCCCCCTCCATTCAAGTGGGTGCATAATCTTTAATTACTTTTTGAAATTTTCAAACTTTTCTATTATAACAACTTTTGTAAAGATGTCAACTGGTTGATCTTCAGTTCTAATAAATTCCAACATCTACAACAAAATGTTTATTTTCTTCCAACACTGTTGTTTGCTTGAGGCATTTTCACATTCTATATACTATCAAACTGAACTGAAAAGGCCTTTATTCTCTCGTTTGATTGCTCAGACTGATAACTTGGATAATATCATCTGATCAACAATTGCTTTTGTTAGCTTATGCCTTTTATTTCTCCTTTCTTTCACTTGATTGAAAAACCACTTCCTTGGTTTCAACATTTGAGTGAACTCGAAGTTTACGAAATCTATTTTGTTTGCTAACAGCGACAGGGAGAGTGACTACAAAAGTGGATGTGTATGCATTTGGAGTGGTTTTGATGGAGATCATCACAGGAATAAAAGCCCTGGACGAGACTCTGCCGGATGAGAGGTCTCATTTAGTCACATGGCTCCGTAGGGTTCTAATCAACCAAGAAAACATTCGGAACGCTATCGACCAAACCCTTGACCACGACGACGAGACTTTTGAGAGCATTTGCAAGGTCATGGAGCTGGCAGGTCACTGTACTGCTCGTGAACCATTTCAAAGACCAGATATGGGCCACGCTGTTAGTGTATTAGGTCCTCTCGTGGGGCAGTGGAAACCTTCTTCCCATGAAGATGAAGAAGGATATGGCATTAACCCCAATACTTTTCAAAGATGGCATACCCATGAAGGTACTTCGAGGATATCTAATGATTCTTTCCTGCAGCCAAACTTACTCTACCATTCCCTCTGAACCTTCAGAATTTGCCGACTCATTAGATTTAGTGGACTGCAGATGACAAAATCTAGATTAAGTCACTTTTAAAACGAATTGGGTACTGCAAACAATGTGAAAGAAGAAGAGATCGCAGAAAAAAAAAATGCTAGTTTCCGCGATGATCTATCCTCTGGGTACTAAAAAATATTTAGGGTAATGATGTTTACTTTCTTGGGTTTGACTTATAAACAGACCCCAACCTAGTTTAAAGTTATGTTCATTTTCGGTTTTTGTATTTAATTTTTATTGTTTAGTTTTTAGTTTTTGTCTTCAGGTTTTCATTTTAAGTTTTCAATTTTATAACAGAAAAAAAAAAAAGAACTTGATAGCTGTTAGTTGTTAGTTACAGTTGCTAATCAATTAAATTCATTAAATTTAAATTTTTAATTATATTATTTGTCAAAAATAATTTAATCTAATAAAAATAAACTATAGAAACATAGTTTATTATATCATTTTTTCAAAATTATTTAATAAAATATATTTTACGTTAATTTAATTAGCTTAAATTAATTTAATTTATCTAATTAATTAAATTTATTTTTTTAATTATATATTTTATTGAAAATAAAATATAGTAAATATAATTTAATTATACTATTTACTGAAATTAATTTAATAAAATATTTGTATATTAATTTGATTAATTATGTTTAATATAATTAATTTTTAATTTTATTAATTGTGATTGGCGACTAATGAACGGTAGCGATTGATGATAAGTGACTGATAGTGGTTGCGGAAAAAAATAAAAATTGAAAATAAAAATTTGGGAAAATACCATTTTCATATTTTCAAAATTTTTGAAAATTTTGAAAATAATTTCTATTTTTTTTAAAAATTGAAAACAAATTTACTAAATAAGTTTTCATATTCAATTTTCAAAAAAATGAAAATAAAAACTGAAAATTTTACCAAACAGGATCTTAACAAATAGTCTTCTCTTGATTTGGATTAAAGTGCAAAATTAACTAATTTGTTGAATTAAATTGGATTTGTCTTCCATGAGTAAAAATCAATTGAGGAAAAAGGATTTACCCATGTTTACATGAAACATTGTTTTATTTTTTAAAGAGGCACAATTTACATTTATTTTTTCAAGCAATATTTTTTAGATGATCACATATGAACTGAGATTATAAGTATGATAAAAATCTAGTTAAATTTAATATTTTTTTGATAATATTACACTTTAATTTAAACCATGAGGGGATTATGTGTAGACTTTTAACTAGAAGAGGGTAATGTGTTTTTAATCCAAGTTATGATAGGGTAAAGTGTAATTATTCCAAAAATATTATCATTTTCCAAAATTTACTATTATTATTATTATTATTATTATTAATTTTCCTTTTTACCTGTATCATATATTTACACATTTTGTATGCTTTTATGTTCATCTCTTTTGCGAGAAGGTCTGGCAGGATAGAGAGGTGGTGGCTTATGTTTAGATTCTTTGGAGCTAACCACATTTTTTGATGTAAACTGGGGGAAGAACATGTGGAGGTGAATTTTATAAAGAAAAATGATCAAAGAACAGAAAGAATTAAGATTATGTTTGTAATGAAAGGAAATAGAATAGAATTCATTCTTGGTTTAGCCTATTCTTATATTTAGTATCAAAAAAATCAAGTTAAAATGTTATATTTTGGGAATAGTCATTTTCACATTTAGTGTGAAAAGACATTTTACGATTTAAGTAATGGAATAGTTATTCGATTACAATCAAAATTGGATAAAAAATTAAAATAAAAAATAAACAATTACTTTATAATAATAAATTTCTAAATTACCTATTTGGGTTGTAAAATAATTATTTTACTCCTTGACTTTATTTTCAAAAGATTAAAAAATATTTATTGATGTATTTTTTTGATAACTACTAAAATGTCATCTCAATCCGAACTCAAATTGTAAAGTAATAATTTTACACCTAGGTCAATTTTTATCCAAATTCAGATTTTAAGCAGTCCAAAAAGCTAAAAAATTACTCTTGACATATTCTTAATAATTAAACAAATTTCAATTCGATCTAAATTAAGACTATAAGTTGACTATTTTGAACGTAGGCCTGTTTTTAGGCTAAATTTGTATTTTAGGTATCCTAAAATACTAAAAAATAATTATTGACATTTTTTTAATGATTAAAAGAATTTTCGTCCAATTTGAACTTGAATAATGAAATAACTATTTTATTCCTAGACTATTTTTGTATTCAAATTCTCGCCCCAAAAATAAAACATATTTTTATTTTTTTAAAATTAATATTTGTAATTACTTCATTTTATGTCATTATATGTCATTATATTTAAAATATATTATCAAATTATAAAAATTTGAATGCCTATTTCATTCCTATTATTTTCATATTGACAATCAAACAAAAGAATAAAATGAGGATTCCATTCTCTTCTATTTTATTCCTACCCACCAAACATAGCCTAAGGATTTGCATCAATATTCTTTCATTATTAAGGAACATTTATTTTTTTTTCCTTTCCAACTACTCTTTTGATTTTTCTGTACTTGTATACTTCTTATGCACGTGTTTGCTAGATTTTCCAGGCCATGTGCTTCCGGGAAGAACCAAGGATTAATTTGATTTTGCAAGTGCCAGCAAGGTTTAATGACTCTAGTGTGGGACTAAAGTTTAAAATTAGAAAAATAGTTTGAAACTAAGAGTAGTATGATTTCTGGCAGAAAACCATCAATATTTACGCTTTGGGTGTTTGACAAAATATCAAATTTTATTATTTTTTGCTCTACTGCAAGAACTCTAGAAAGCGGTGCCGTTTTGTGAACTGAGATGGATTTCCTCTTCTGTCCTTCTGATCTTGTTCCGTATCGAAGAAGAACTACATAGATTTGAAAACTGCCTTTAACATTTATCTATCATAATTCATTATAATGAGACGTAAGCATCCATACTAGCTATAAAATTCTAGATTGAAACCTTCTCAATTGTTTATCTCTGCCCGTCAATACAATCTTCGATTTTGAGCTCACCGACAGGCTCAATCTGCAACATTGGTCTGACCACCATCACAAAGGTATGGAATAAAAATAGGTACGAATCTTCTCTTATTTACATCTTTTTGAATTATATTAATGAGGTCTTGCCAATAAATTTTTTTATTTCAAGTTTGTGTTTTTGAGAGATTGGTATACATGTTTGTTACGAAATTGGTTTCTTGAGAGACCATTGCATATCTTTACTGTAAATTTGGGATCGCAAGCTATGAGTACATACTTGAGTATGTGAGAGGGAACGTACTTATTGTGCGTATATACTTAAGTACGTATGAAATGGACTATACATCTATCCTTACATCCATACGGACGACCGAATTGTGAAAGTATGCACTGATTCATACCTTAGTACATACTGATGGTTGGGTCAACTCATCTATCATCTTAAGGGATTATAATGATCATTTTACACACTTATCTATTAAAAAATTATAAAAAATTTTACTAAATACTCAAAAGTTGTTAATAATTATTTGAAAATTACTACTTTGTTTATCAAGGCACAAAAATCGAAACTATTAATTTTTAACCAAAAAAAAGTACTAAAAATTGTTAAAAATTCGACTTTCAAAGCTGGCCAAGAGTGAGAAAGCAGGTTTATTCATTATTTAAAACATTTCCATATGAGCTCATATGTATCTACTTGTGAAGAATTTGTTGGGAGCTATTAGTTCAAAGTCACCCTCACATGGGATGAGACAGCAGATACAGGGAGGGGAGACCTTGCTGGGATGGTTCATGAAGGGCCCTGTTTCCCCGGACTTCTTTTTGTGGGGCTGCCCATGCCTTTTTTTTTTTATATATATATTTAAACTGAATTATTATTATTATTATTATTTAGCAAATTACTCCGTTTGATATATAAATGTGAATAGCATCGATTGATTTTTTGGAAAATTTCAAAAAATATTAGTGTAATTTAACCTTTCATTTTTTTAGTGTTCAAAATAACAGTCAAATAAATCAACACGCAATACATGAAAATTATGAAATGGTGATTGGC
The DNA here is from genome assembly GCA_003260245.2 of Sideroxylon spinosum. NCBI lineage: Eukaryota > Viridiplantae > Streptophyta > Magnoliopsida > Ericales > Sapotaceae > Sideroxylon > Sideroxylon spinosum. Next base: position 2,522 of record QLOD02037213.1, on the reverse strand, counting down.
GCAAGGTGATCATTAATAAAAAAATGATCATTAATTAAAAAAAGGGAAAAAAAATAAAAAAGATCAATAATACTGAGTCCAAAGATCAATAATACTGAGTCCATCCTTAATATATGCAGGTATTAAATTTTAATTCTAAATTTGTTAAGATTTTATTAATTTTTAATAAATTTGGTTAAATTAAGTATTCTCGTTTATTCGTCAACTCTATTGATGATTGACAAATTTTTACACAATCTGTTTCAATTTTTCAACAAGTAACATTTTCTTGTATTGATGCATGATTTCACGGTAACTTTCCTATTTGCTGAGATAAGTTTAAAGTTGAAAACAGTGGTCGGTAATCTAACTAGTTGAAATATATATTGATTAGAGCAAGGTATACACGCAAAACATGTGAATTCTTTTAAAATAACCAATAAAAATATTTTAATTTTACAAATTTTAAATGTTTATTTAATTTTTCTATTTATTTTTATTGTTATATATGTTATAGTTAGATGTTATAATTAGATGTTGGTGCACACGTGTTACATGTGAATTTTTATTTTAAAACTATATCTGTATCATTAATTAATTTGTTTTATTATACAAATTATATGTATCATTAACTAATTTATTTTATTATAGAAATTATTAACTCATAATTTTTATTAATATATCTAATTTTATTTTATTTTTTATTATTTTAAATACGGTTCACACAAAAAAAAAAAAAAAGGGCCGCTAACTGTAACATATGTGTTATTATTATTATTTCCAATTATTGAATTCTTAATCATTTGAACAACGTGGGAACGCATTTTTGTCACTGCTACATAACTATTTTAGCAGCGCGTAAGTGCCTTGATGTACGGGCTAAGACAAAAGAAAATAATAATAATTTTCTCACTGATGTAGGAACCGCGTTTGGTTTGGCCGGTAAGTATTGACTAGTTTGCTGGATCCAGCTAATGAGTCAAGAGGCCGCGATTTTGTTGACTCGGCTTATTTAAAAAATAATTT
>QLOD02036485.1:0-27678 GCA_003260245.2 Sideroxylon spinosum | reverse complement strand
TTCCTTCACTCTACCATTCTCAACTCAACCCATTCCTATGCATCCCATAAATCTAAAGTTAGTTTACATTAACTTAGGTTCACGTACTATTTAAAGAGAGCAAGTCTAGAGCTCGGTTCTCACTGAGTAAGACTACGACGACCCTCTTGCACTTGAGAGGTAGAACCCGAACACATTTCAGGGTCGATCAAGTTTTTGGCGCCGTTGCTTTTCTTATTTTTTGTTTTCATTTTCTTTTTCATGTCATGGATATGAATTTCGGTGACTGCACTCATGGTCCCTTTGATGCCCAAGCATACATAGAGTCTCTAGTTGACCAATTTTGATATGACTATACATTAGAGACTTATCACCAATTACCCCAATTTTTCAGGCACGAGGAGGAAGACCCATGTCTTCACCTTGATAAGTTTGAGGCAGTGTGTGGTTCATATGATGCTAGAATGAGTGAGAGACTCGGGTTTATGTTTTTCCCTTTGTCTTTACAAAGTGTGGCTAGTAAGTAGTGTTATGATTATGGTGAATGGACCACTTGGGAACACTGTTGTCAAGCTTTTATTAAGAAATTCCTCCCTATTCATCTAACCTTCACTTATAGCCTTCAAATAAAAAACTTTTATCGAAATAAGGGTGAAGTATTTTATAAATGCTAGGAGAGATTTATTATTCTTTTGGACACTTTCCTTAGTCATGGATTAGAGTTAGGGGATGTCCTAGCCATATTATATAATGCTCTATCTCGTAAGTTACACCAGGTGTTTGATATAATATTGGGTAGGGAATTTCGTAATCTCACTCTAAGTGAGGCATGGTCATTCCTTAAATTTGTTTATGAACATACCAGGCCACGGGAAAGACTTAAACCTAATTTTGAACGTTGTACACTTGAAACCACACTGACCCTTTCCCATATACTCCTACTTTACTTGATCCTCATGATCCATCCTTTGTAAGTAGCGTATGCATGGAGCATAATTATTTGGATTCTGTATGTCTCAACCTTGTTCTACTTAATGAGGGCCAGTTTGAAGAGCCTTAAGATTACTGGTCTAGTGAACCTAAGGATGCTAAATTTGAGACCATAGACACCGGGTAGGACATTTTCCCTAATCACATTAGCGATGGTAGTTAGGATGAGCATCTTTCTCATTTCCCTAAGGACTTTCCTATTCAAGAGAATTCTTTACCACCAACCAAGAGTCAGAGCAACATACAATCCTTACCTACTACCGAGCACGATGCTCAACCCACCCTGACCACCCCAGGCCTTATTGAGAGTCTTTTGACTCCAAATGAGCATTTGAATGTCATATGGCTCGAGGAGAACATCATTGAGTCGGTTGACCTTAGTTCATTTCACTACACACCTGAAGTTGAGAGTGGTGTACACCTCTTACCTCTTGAGTTAGCCCACCTGAGAAGTTTATTCCGGGATTATAAGTGATCATACAACCCATCATCATTTAGAGGAAGTAGTAGACGTTAGGGGAGAGTACATTGATTTTCAAGGCATTAAGAGACTGATTAAACCCATCATGTCCATGTCCTTACATGCATTATGGCCATATTCGAGGTTTCATGAACCTCACTTAGCCCTTCATCCCTTGGTGTGTTTTACACCCAAGGAATGTCCACCATCGGTGCTTTGTTGGCCTGAAGAGAACATTTTATTTTGCAAACTATTGGTGGACGCATAGGCTAGAGAGGGTATTGGATAACCACTTTTCTTCATTTCATTTGTACAGAGTAGAGTAGATTTTTCTTTTCCTTGTTTTCTTATTTCTTTTTAGTTTAATTTTCTTCTCTTATTTTCTTATATTTCGTTTTTATTTCTTCTTTTGTACTAACTCTTTCTCTTATCTTATTTTCATTTTATTTCTCTCTTACTTTCTTTCTAACCTTTTCTCTTATATAGTTGTTTTATTTTCTTCAAATAAGGAAGTACTTGAGGTAATATCCTTCCTCTCCCTTTTTATTTAATCTTGCACTTCCAAGTTTGGTACTTCATATATATATATATAAGTTGCTGTTGGGAGTGTTGTAGACTCTAGGTTGGGGGGTGTATTGGGTGATGCCTTAAGGGGCTTAAATAATGGGTGTATGCTTGACTTATATGTTCTAGATTAATTAAGCTTTGTGCTTATCATCATCATGCTCACTTTGCACACTACGGGCCAACTTATTTTTCATGGTTCTAAAATTAAGGATAATGTTTAGTTTAGGTTTTGGGGGTGGCGTTCACATGATAGAGTTTGCATGATACCCTTATTTGTGCTAAAATTGTCAAATTTTAAAAATTTTTTGAGCATCTTTGAGCTAGAGTGCTTAAGTGAGCATTTTCGCATGATAGAGCCTTTTTGGTTTGGTTGATTGTGAAATTGAGTGAGAAAGTGATGAGTGAATCATGTTTAAGCTTTAATAGGAAACTTAGTTCAAGTTGAATGTGTCATGACCTTGTGCATTTTTCTACTATCATAGAGAAGAGCATATGTGCTTAGGAGTAGATTTTGTTTAACATTGGTTAATTGAGCATTCTTGGACTAAGTGGAGACTTATGCCCCTTAATGGTGAGGTTTTTGAGCTATTATTCTTTTCTTGAGGGGTTGCACATAACCACAGCTCTTTTATTCTCACTTTGGCTTTCAATGCACTAATTGCATCATATACACTTGCATGAGTTTCACTTGGCATAATATGAGGTTGTAAGCTTAGAATGTGATGCTAGGCCCTCTTTGCTATTTTGAGCCTTTTTATCCTTTTTATCTTGGGAATCAACTTGAAGCCTTTTAATAAAATGTGTTATATTTCTTTTCTTGGTTTCCTCCTCATATATTATCCATTAGTCTTATTCACATACTTTAAGCCTTACCCTCACATGTCTTGGGTTGTAAGAGTGCCTCAATGTCAATGATGTGAACTTGGGTTAGGAATGGAAAATTTTGAGAGCATAATGAGAGAAAATGTTAGGTGGAAAACTTAGCTAATGTATACTTAAATTTATAGAAAAAAAAATTCTCATTTCTTTTTGCTAGTGGAATTATGGGACTTGCGCATCGTATTGTCATATTTGAAAATTTCCTGTAAGTACATTGTAAGTTTGTGAATATGCTTCTTGTTGGCATTTTTATTAGAATTGGGTAAAGTGGGACTCGTGTGCACTCGAACATTCCTACCCCAAGACTTGTGCTTTGATTTTCCATACCCTCCATTGTTAACCATAACCTATGGCCAAGTTACAGTCAAAATAAAGACCTAGCATATTCTAAGTAAACAACTCTTGTATTGTGCTTGTAATGGTCTTATGTAGGTTGTGTGGCCTGATCTCTCACCCATGCATTGGAACATTGTTATGAGCTGTCTACTTTAAACTTTAATTTAGTTCATTTACTTATTTGTGGGGTTGTGTGCAATTAGATTAGCATCATATGCTAATAGGTATTTTTGAACCCTTGATGATTGAACTTCTTTCTATAAGTGGTACCTTGTAAATATTTGAAGTCAAAACAAAGCTCCGTTTATGCTCTTGTAACCTTTTTGAATGAATGAAACAATTTTACACACATGCTCTTCCTATCTTGATAGTCCATGCATTTATGCTTAGCACTTGAGAATTACACATGATATTTGGGTTTTGTGACTTGTTGGGCTTGAATTTAAATCATTTTTGATCTTAATCACTTTCTAACATCTTGAGGCCATGCCATAGAATTTTGTGGGTAGCATCACTGCAAACCCTCACGAGACTTTACTCGTCTAATAGGAGGAACCAAGGGGTTTAAAGGGCTTGCCTCATGCCCTAACTGTGGCCGTGTGTCTCCTACGAAAACAAACCTCCCTTTTAGTTAGAATTGTTAGTTTTTCTTTTCAGTTGAATAATATGAATTTGCTTGGTATATGTTTATTTTTTTTCGTGGTCATAATTCTTTCCATTCCTAGGGACTAGCAATGTCTAGGTTGGGGGGTGTGATTGCCCGTAATCATTGTAGATTTTAATCGCATTTCACACTTTTATTTTAAACATTTTATCAAGAAAAATTCATTTCTTATCGTGTTTTGATTATTCATATTATTTTTGTAGGGGTATGGAAGGAAACACCCAAAGAAAGGCAATCTGGAAGCTTGAAGAAGAAAATCAATGGAGAAGTAAAAGGGCTTGCTATTAGGCACATGAAAGAGTTTCTTCTTGGGCGCACGAGAGGCTTGGGCACCCGACTGACTTTCATCTTGGGCACCCGACTATCTTTGTTCGTGGGTGCCTGCTGAAAGCTACTTTCTCACTCGTCTCTCAAGACTTTTGTCAAACACTTGGGTGTGTAGTTACTGATTGGACTAAAATTGTTACACATTTATCTATTAAATTGCACCATTCTACAAAATATACAAATTGTGTTTTGTGCAGAGTTCATCCCCACCACTCAAATAAGAAGCAATCTGAGCAGTATTGAGGATGCAAAGGAAAAGAGGAAGAATTCTCATCTGAATTTAGTACAATAAGGCTAAATCATCAGTTTGGGAAATCTAGAAGCAAGAAAGTTCATTCAAATGTGAGGATGACTTATTCGAATACTGTTGGTGAATGCTGAAGGATATTACCTATTCAACTACACCTTCAAATCATCTAAATGAGGTAGAACATCTCAATAACAGATTCCACGCGAATGCAACTTTACCATGTGACGTGGTCCTAAAATGAGAGCATGGCAAATATGTAATTAAGGAAGGAATTATTTAACAGAATCAGGATTTTTCTAGAAGGAATGAGTGGAGAGGGTAGTGGCAGCTGACCTCACATATACGAAAAGGGGGAAATACACATTTAGAACAGACCTCCATTAGTGAGCGGAGAATTAGTTTTGTAGAGAGAGAATTTTTGATAGTGAGACAGCTTGAAGTTTTTCTTTTTCTTTTAATTTCTGCCCTCTATTTCTGAGAGCTATAACTGAATTTTGATTTGAAGCAAATTTCATTTTCAAATTTGAATGATTCTATTTTTGATTTCTATCTCTGTTCTTACTTTTCCTGGGATGATTGGCTAAGTTTTCTTAGGCCAAGGTAAGGACAATTTCTTTTCCAATGATTCTCAAGATGCCGATCTTCATGGGTTTACTTTGAGTTCTTACTCTAGAAATCATTCATTCAAGGTCCGCTTGAAATGGATCTACATATCTTGTCGATAGGGGCTACTTAACTTAGAACTTTCATTGCAAATATGTATGGAAGTTGCTAGACTTAGAACTTTTATTGTCCTCAAGATAGGTTATGTACATCATATGTTCGATCAATGGCTTGGTTCAATTGAAATTAATTTCCTATAAATTAGTACAAATAGGATTGGTGATTTATACACTCTTGGCATTTTGAAACTAATTTGGAAAGGCACTGAAATTGCCTAGCCCATCTTTTTAATTTCAGATTGTAGATAAATTTAACTTTTATTACAAAACTCATATTTCGAAAACCTTCAACCATCATGAAATCAAATTTTCATTTTGTTTTGAAATTCATGTGAGGCCATGTTTTTGCCAATTTAAACCATTAGAATCAACCACTCATTAACCCCTTAGATCCATGTGGAAATCGACCTAGTACTCACCGGTTTATTGTGCCACAACCACACCTTGCACTTGGGGGAAGTTTGTTTCAATTTTCTTCACTCAAATCACTTAGTCAGAATTTATATTTGTGAGTGAGGTAATTGAACAATGACAAGCACAATTTTGGCGCCGTTGTCGGGGATCTTCGAGAAGCAATGGTGTCTTGAATCTGTGGCTTGCTTGGTAGCAAGACTCACCATCATCTTCAACAGTAGAGCTGCTCAACTTGTTGGGTAACTTTGTTCCATCTCTTTTCATTTATTTTTTAGGTATCAGTCATAAATTTTAGAACAGAATTTCTACACTTAAATTTTAGGCTATAGCATCTGAATTTTTGTATTTGAATGTATTTTGCTACATCTGACTGCATTTTGTTATTGCATTCTGTTAGAGGAGAATAGGGCTGATTTCTCTGTTAATTGGTGGATATTTTTGAAGTTAGGAGGTTAGGTTGGAGTTGATTTAAATCTGAATTTCTGTGCATGCTGTTAAGGTCTGTAGAATTGTTGGAAGTAAGTCTAAATTATATATTCCATCATCACTTGCTGAATTGCTTGAATCATCATCATCAAACACATCACCTGTTTTTTTGAGCATTCGGTTGCATAGATGGACCCACCTTTGCCGCCACCACCTGCTTTTTTGGAAGGAAGTGTTCAAGGAGAGAATGATCAACATGACTAAAACATTCTCAGACCTCTCCATGAATACGTTCATCCAGCTAGGCAGACAACACCCTCTTTTATTACACTTCCACCCAGACATAAGAATTTTAATTTCAAACCTGGTACAATTCAACTTTTACCCACTTTTCATGGCATGGATTCAGAAATTCTTTATATGCATATGAAGAATTTGAAGATGTTTGTGGAACTTGTGTAGATAGACATGCTAATGAGGATATGGTTCGTCTTAAGTTGTTTCCATTCTCATTGAAAGACAAAGTAAAAATGTGGTTAAATTCACTTGAGCTTAGATCAATAGGAACTTGGAGCGACATGCAAACTAAATTTTTAAAGAAGTATTTTTCAGCTAATAGGACAGTGATTCTTCAACAGTAAATCATGAATTTTGTGTGTAAGTCTAATGAAACATTTGCACAAGCATGAGAAATATTTAAAGAGTTGTTGCAAGCTTATCCTCATCATGGTTTTAAGTCTTGGAGGATAGTTAATTTTTTCCATAATGCATTGAATCCTAACTTGAAAATGCTTGTTTCAACAATGTGCAATGGTGAATGTTTGATAAAACAGTTGAGGAAGCTTTGCATTTCTTTGATTCACTTGCTGAAATTACTAAGCAGTGGGAAGTAGTTCCCCCATCTTTTTCTGAATTTTCTGATAGTTCACATGCGAGAGGAAAATTTCAATTAAGTGAGGTAGATGATCTTGGAGAGAGGTCTTTCAAAGAAGGTTGAGTTGTTGGAGCAAAAGAAGCAGCAAATGAAAGAGCATGAAGTAAGATGTGTGAAACTTTGGATCATAGGATAGATAATTGTCCTATACTTCCAACTTTCAAGGAGGTTCTTTACGGGCAAGTGAACCCTATAGCAGCTGCAAAACCTTTTAATCCAAATCAGGGGATGAACACACATGCCCAAAGAAGCAACTCATATCCAAATACTTATAACTATGGGTATCGAAACCATCCCAACCATTCTTGGAGAGTTGAGGGATAAAATCAGTAGTACTACCCCCAACAACCACTTCCATATCAGCATTTTTCCTTCATAAACTTTCCTTCTCAACCATTTCAAAATTAGCCCAACCTAAATTCTTACCAACCACCTCACAAAAGATCACTGGAAGACACCCTACAGCAGTTTATGCAAGGGCAGATTGGAACAAATAATCAAGTTTCAAAGTTCCAAAAGCAAACAAATAGAGCAATGGAGAATATCTGAAGCCAATTATCAAAGCTCACACAAGCTCTAACCATTAAAGAATTGGGAAAGCTTCCATCTCAGCCAAAGCCGAATCCTACTGGTCAAGTACATCTCAGTGAATCATCATCCTCTGGTGTTCATGACAATTTGGGTGCATGTACACGCTGTATCAACTTTGAGAAGTGGTAAACATATTGTGAAACTTGATTACATACTACCTGAGGAAGAAAATGAGAATGAGGTGAGGGAAAATAAAGAAGACTTTGGGAGTATCAAGTTGGAGAGTAGAGAGTTAGCTAAAAAAGAGCAGGAAATAAAGTAAATGAAAAGCAAATTAGGGACAGCAAGCTGGACTGCAGCAGAATATTAGAAGAAAAACAAAACGTGACCAATGAAGAGTAGCGAATTCAGATACAACAAAAGGGGCATTTGAATATCAGTAAGTAGGAAACTAGAATTTCTAGGGAAGAGCAGGTAAATTCTACAAATAAAAAAGAGTTTTCTAGAAATAAAACCAAAGTTTTTGGTGAAAATTAGTTTGAAAATGATGAAAAAAATTCTGAAAATGAAAGAATTTCAAAAGAAACCAAGATGGATAGATTTGAATTTGTTCCAAAACTTCATTTTCCTTAAAGATTAAGTAAAAGCAAGAAAGAGAATTTGAATTTTGACATTTATAAAGTTTTCAAACAGGTCAGAATCCACATTCCCTTACTTGATGCCATTAAGCAAAATCTATCTTATGGAAAAATTTTGAAAGACTTGTGCACTATGAAAAGGGAAATGAATGTGAAAGGATTGAAGAACTGAGCTCCATTTTACAATTTAAAACTCCACCTAAATACAAAGATCCAGGGTGTCCCACTATTGCATGCATCATTAGGGATAAGAGGATAGATCAAGCTTTGTTGGATTTGGGTGCAAGTGTTAAACTCTTACCATTTATTGTTTACCAATAGCTTGGGCTAGGAGAATTGTGACCCACTAGAGTGACATTACAGCTAGCTAATAGGTTTGTCAAAGTCCCTAGCGGTATTTTTGAGGATGTCTTGTTTCAAGTGGATCATTTCTATTTTCTGGTTGACTTTATAGTGCTAGATACTCATCCCATTCAAGGGAGTCAACCAGCTGTACCTATCATCCTAGGGAGACCATTTTTAGCCACCTCAAATGCCTTGATCAATTGTAGAATAAGAGTCATTAAATTCTCTTTTGGTAACATGACAATCAAGAAAAACATCTTCAAAGTTACAAAATAGCCTAGTGATCATGAGGGTTAGTGGAGGTTGATTTAATTTAAACCATCACTCCAGAACACTTTGATCGAGAATACTTGAATGACCCATTGGGGAAAGCATTAGTGAACAGTGAAAAAGTTGAGTTTCTTAATGAATGTGATTTTGAGAGTTTTGGTGAGGAAAGTTTTGAGAAAAATTCAGATTCTATTATGTCAGTAGATAAGTGGAGACCTATTTTTGAATCTTTAGAGCTGCCAAAAGTCAAGTCTCGGCCATCTTCTGAAAAGCCACCCATACCTGAGAGAAAACCTTGACCAAATGACTTGAAATATGTGTTTTTGGGTGAGGGGAGTCTTATCCAGCTATCATTTCAGCTCAGCTGAGTTTGGACCAAGAAAATAGACTTGTTGAGGTCTTAAAAACACATAAAAAGCCTTGGGGTAGACTATAGCAGACCTGCAAGGAATCGGCCCATTGAGTTGCACTCATCCAATATTTTTGGAGAAGGATGCTATGCCCATTAGGTAAATGCAAAAGAGGCTTTACCCTAACATGAAAGAAGTGGTTAGAGGGGAGGTAATCAAGCTGTTGGATGCTGGAATTATCTACCCTATTTTAGATTCCAAATGGGTTTACCCAACTCAAGTAGTGCCAAAGAAATCTAGAGTGACTGTGGTGAAGAATGACAATGAGGAATTAGTTCCAATGCATATCCAAACAGGATGGTGCATGTCCATAGATTACAGAAAGTTGAATACAGTCACTAGGAAAGATCATTTCCATCTTTCTTTCCTAGATCAGGTATTGGAAAGTGTGGCAGGGCAAGCATTTTACTGTTTCCTAGATGGGTATTCTGGGTATAATCAGATTGAGATTACATTAGATGATCAGGAGAAGACCAAATTTACATGCCCATTTGGTACATTTGCATATAGGCACATGCCTTTTGGTCTTTGTAATGCTCCTGCAACATTTCAGAGATGCATGATGTTTTTGTTCAGTGATTTTGTGGAAACATTTCTTGAGGTGTTCATGGATAATTTTTCAATTTATGGGAGTGACTTTGATGTTTGCTTACGGAATCTGGAGAAAGTCTTGTCTAGATGTGAAGAGAAGAACTTGGTCTTAAATTGGGAGAAATGTCACTTTATGGTGACTCAAGGCATAGTTCTTGGCCTCATATAGTCTACTAGGGGAATAGAGGTAGACAAAGCCAATGTAGAAATAATTCAAAACCTACCCACCCCTAGATATGTTAAGGATGTCAGATCATTCTTGAGCTATGTAGGTTTCTAGAAGGTTCATTGCATCTTTCAGTGTCATAGCAAGACCTCTATGTAATTTGTTATCTCTGGATGTTCCCTTTGATTGGACACCAGAGTGTCAAGCCTTGTTTGATAGACTTAAGGGCTTACTCACTTCAGCTCCCATACTGCAAGCACCTGATTGGGCCTTGTCTTTTAAGCTAATGCGTGATGCTAGTGATTGTGCAATTGGTGCAGTCCTAGGCCAAAGGATGGAAAAGAGACCACATATACTGTATTATGCTAGTAAGACTCTTAGTGATGCACAGAGGAATTACACAACCACTGAGAAGGAGCTTCTGGCAGTAGTCTATGCATTGGATAAGCTTAGGTCATATCTTGTGGGTTCTTATGTCATTGTGTATAATGATCATACTGCATTAAAATATCTTTTGACCAAACCCGATGCCAAGCCTAGACTCATTAGGTGGATCCTTTCACTTTAGAAATTTTATTTAGAGATCAAAGACAAGAAAGAGATTGAAAATGTAGTAGTCGACTATCTCTCTAGGATTCCAAATTAGGACTTAGTATATTTTGATCCTCCTATAAATGAGACCTTTCCTAATGAACAGTTGTTCTATGTAGACTCAACTGAGGTACCCTGGTTTGCGGACATAGCCAATTATCTAGCTTTAGGCCTGATACCTTCCCACTGGACTAAGTTGGATAGGCAGAAGTTCTAAAGAAATGTGAGGAATTTCTTTTGGGATGATCCGTACTTGTTCAAATACTACTCAGACCAAGTTATTAGAAGATGCAGACTTGAGAGTGAGTACCACAGTGTCATTACATTTTGTCACGCTTTTGTCTGTGGAGGTCACTTTTCTGCTAGAAAGGCTGTGGAAAAGTTTCTACAATGTGGTTTGTATGGGCCCACTATGTTCAAAGATGTGCATGCATTCTGTGTCACTTATGATAAATGCTAGAGACTTGGCAGCCTCACTAGGAGAAACATGATGCCACTTCACCCCATTTATGTGCTTGACATTTTTGATTGTTGAGGGATAGATTTTATAGGGCCATTTGTGAATTCATTTGGTCATGAATATATCTTAGTGGCTGTTGACTATGTTTCAAAGTGGGTGGAGGCTGTCCTAACTAGGACCAATGACCACAGGGTGGTGATAAAATTCTTGAAGAAAAATGTGTTCTCTAGATTTGGGATGCCTAAAGTAATGATAAGTAATTGGGGGACATAATTTTGTAATAGACATGTAGGGGTTTTGATGAAGAAATATGGGATAGTGCACAAAGTAGGAACATCTTATCACCCCCAAACTAGTGGACAAGCCGAGCTTGCCAATAGGGAGATTAAGAGGGTCGTTGAAAAGACTGTGAATCCAAATAGGAAAGATTGGTCTTTGAAGTTAGTGGATGCACTTTGGGCCTATAGGATTGCATACAAGACCATCTTAGGCATGTCTCCTTATAAGATGGTTTATGGAAAAGATTGTCATCTAGTCGTGGAGTTGGAGCATAAGGCCTATTGGGTAGTGAAGCACTTCAATGAGAACATTAATGAATCAAGCCTCCAAAGAAAATTGTAACTTAGTGAGCTGGAGGAAATCAGGAATGATGCTTACGAGAATGCCAAGATCTCTAAGGATAGAGTGAAGAAGTGGCATGATTCACACATCAAGAAGAGAGAATTGTCTATGGGGAAAAAAGTCTTGTTGTATGACTCTAGGCTGCACTTATTTCCAGGTAAATTGAGGTCTAGGTGGAGTGGTCCATGTGTGATTAAGAACATAACAGAATTTGAGGTTGTTGACATAGAAAATCCTACCTCAAGGAATGTGTTTCAAGTGAATGGGCAAAGACTTAAGGAATATCATGAGAATTTGGTAACTGAAATTGAGATCTTAAGGATCCCCCAGATTATGGCTAAGAGGTGAGAAAAATTCTGCTCTATGTACCATAGTAGGATAATTTTTTTTCTTAAGTTCTTTTAATTCTTTTCTTTTCTTTTCTGATTTATTTAAAAAAAAAATTCAGTTTCCAAGTTCTAACATTTTAGTTTTAGCATTCATTCAAGCAAAAAGTGACCATTCAAGCAATGAAGAATTTCTTTGATCTGTAATGCAACTTAAATCAAATCTAGTTTGAGTATCTTTGTTCAAAATTATAGCCACAATGGTTTACTTGTAGTGGCAGAATTCTTTGGTAAGGTTCACAAGGTATGAGTTTGTACAAAATCAATTTTTAGTTTCTATCACTTGTACTTGCTACTTGTACTTGAACAAGTTGGAAGTGAACAAGTTGGGGGGAAATTGCGGGAAGTACTCTGAGTTCAGCTTACTTGCATCAAATCAAAATGCTTCCTTAAGCTCATCAGGTATTTCTTCTCCATCAGAATTCCATTTTGGGATTTGGTTTTACATTGAGGATAATGTTTGTTTTTAGTTGGGGGGAAGGATAAAAACATGAAATTGCTTATGATTCTAGTTAATTTCCATTAGTTGACTTGAGATGATCTATTATGATTAGAATTGCTGAAGTGATTTTTGGAATTGACTTGTGAATGAGATTGTTTGGTTTAGCTTGCAAATTGGTTAATGTTTTTTTTTTTTTTTTTACATAGATTTGGCATTTTCTTATTATTTGTATTGCATTTTTTTTTAAGATTAGGTGTTTTTGGAAACAAAAAAAAAATCATCACAAAACATTGCTTAAGGTTTTTTTTAAGAGCTGCCACAGATTCTGGTCTATGAGGTTATGAGGTGCAGTGTTACTGGTGCAGTGCATTTGGATGGGGAAATTGGGTATTCGAATATGCTTACTATGGTCGAGATATAAAGGTCGGTTCAGAGAACTCACCCGAGACATTTTATTCAGATGTTAAAACCTACACCCGAATGGCTCTATAGTGCCCAGTTCGTACAAATTCCATTTTTTCCCTCCAGCTACCAGAATCGAAGGAAAGTGAACAACCATCTGAGAGTTCTGAACTTAGGAGGCTGAAGCTAAGGTTTTTGGGTTGATTGAAGATTATGCACAGAAAAAAGGAGTAGGGTCGAGCAGTGTTTTGGAAAAATGGTGCCAAAGAGAAAGATGAAGGTGCCTGGCCCAAGAAGAACAAGCATGAGGCTAAGAGAGCAATCCAAAGGTATGAGGTCTATTTCTGTAAGCTCTCAACTTGTAGAGTTAGGAATCTCGAGGCCTACAACGTCATCTTCCCCAGATGCTAAGTTCATACATATAGTGAAGAAGAACAAACTACGAGTGAGACTAATGGTAATAAGTCCATTCCGGAACCAGAAAACCCTAATGTTCCTATGCCTGAAGAACCTTATTCAAACCCTTGCTTTGCAAACCGAAAATCTGAAGAAAGGTACATTAATGGGTATGTTAAGTGGGCGGTTTTATGTGAAAGGGGGATTCAACTAGATGATTATGTAGACCAACCCTTTGAGTGGAGGGAAATGATGGAGAACGGGGGATGGTCTAATTGGGTGAGTGTTAGCCACAAAGCCATTATATCCTTAGTTAAGGAGTTCTATTCCAATGCTATTAAGGGGGAGGACGGAAGTAATGAAATTCATACTGAAGTTAGAAAGAAACCCATAATTCTAACTCTTGAATTGATAGCAATGGTTGCTGCACTTCTTTTTGGAGACATTCCTAGTGCAACACCACCATAGCAGGCTGAATGGGAAGAGCAATTAAACGAAGATAATTTGGCACAGTTGCTATCAGAAAACCCTCAGATTCAGCGGGATAAAACTAAAATGTCTAGGATAATCCTCACTGATAAGAGCAAAATTTTGCCCATGCTTGTGTGTTCCAAAATTCTCCCTCATGCATACATTTCAACCATGACAGTAGCTCAAGTAGAGTTTTGTTGGGAAGCTACTTTTGGATATCCCTATCGAATTAACCACCCACATTTGGACCACAATAGCTGCAGCGGTAGAAAAACCTAAAGTCAACTCGGGATTACCCTTTAGAGGATTAATAATGAAAATCATACAGTACCATAGGGTAAAGGGGGAAGCAGGGACGGATATGGTCAAGTCTGCCGCCAGAATTGTAAAGACTTCAGTAAATAAAAGCCAAGGACAATTTGCTAGAAGAGCTACAGTGGGACCATCAGGTGAGCATCAACCATCAGGGGAGAAGGGGCTAAAGAAATTACCATTCAAAGTGTATTTGAAGTAGTGAGGGATATACAGAAGAAGCAAGACGAGTTCATAGCTGAAATGAGGAGCTGAAGCACTAAACAAGAAGAAACCAATGAGCAGGTGATCAGGATGTTAAATGGGCTATATGAACTGCCTTTCCAGAGGATTTTGGGGCTGTACAATGAGAAAAAAAAAAAGTAAATTATTAAAAGACCCCTATTTTGACACCCAAATTAGAAATTGTGGTAGGTTCTTGGAGAAAACATTTCAAGCCTTGTTTTGTTAACTGAAGGATAAAACTTTTATTTTTGACTTTTGTTTAGTTTTCTTTAATGATGATTTGGATTCTTTTGTTGAAAATGATCAGGGAATTGCTAGAATTTTTGGTAGAAAGTGGCATGAAACTAATGATGTTTTGCTGAAATCTCTGGGTGAACAAATTTTTTGCTGCTGTGTTTATTTATTCTGGAAATGAAGTTTTTTTTTTTTCGATTTGTTTCGAATGAATGCAAATTTATACCCTGGAATTCTGTTGGTGTCAATTGCTGAAAATTGAGTTTCAAGTTTTAGAATTTGAAATTTGGTTATATGTTTAGCTTGTATAGATCTAATTACTGAATCGATTAGTGAACAGATTTGGTTTTTTAAATTGTTTATCCAACCTAGACACTCCTGACTAAAACTCTTGAATGAATGATGTACTTTGCTACTTCCCAGTTATAGTGGAGACTTGACCATGAGAGAGATTTTGAGCCTTCTAGCTTTGTTCATGAGAGAATTATATTCACTCTGAAACCTTTATGGGTTTAATATTCTTTTCTCTCATTTTTATTCAATAGCTCAAATAACATAACTTTGCTTTGGATGTTTAAAGGAGTGACCAAGAACCTAGTTAGGATTTTGATATTTATACTTCATGACTATTTTAAAAGAGACCCGAAAAATGATATTAGGCCATATTTTCTAAAATTAAGCCTTTAAATTTGTTCATGAACATTACCTTAGCAACCAAGTTTGAGCCTTATGTGAGCATTCATACTTCTTTCTTTTCATCACATAATTCCCTTAACCTTTAAATGAATGCTCTTAAGCCCTCCGTATTTTTATATCTTCTCGGAATGCACTAATAATATGAGGTAAAGAAACTAAGGAGAATGAGGTGTTCAGATAAATTAAAAAAAAAATGTTGAGAAGAAGTGTGAATATTTGAGAAGGAAACTGAAAAAAAAAAAAAAAAACTCTTTTTTATCCAATTGTTGTTATAGATTCTAAGAAATAAATTGATATAATTTAGGGAGAAGAAGTGGGAGGTTAGAACATCAATATCAAGTGCTTTCCAAAAATATTTTTGAATTCCGTATCATTTTCTTTGGAAAACCACATTTTACCCAATGACCCTCATTACAACCTAGAAAAAAGTCCTAATTGATTCAAGTGGATTGATGAACGGTTGTCGAGTTTTAAATGTCAAGAGGCTCAGTGAAGTTCAGTAATCATTCCATTTACATCATTCTTTCATGGAGTTATGCCAAGTTCTTTTCTTTCTTGAATAATCGTTCTTGACTTATTGATGCTACCTTCTAGAATTTGATTTACGTTTACTCCTACAAAGGGGCATCTTGAGTGAAACCTTGTGTATTTCATTTTGATATTGAGCGATATTCAAGGTGAGAATTGAATTCAAAACTTGGGGAAGTAGTATGGTGAAAAGTTCAGAATAGAGTAAATTTTAGAGGTTTATGTTTAATCAACAATTTCATGAGCTAAAAATTTACATTTAATTTAGATGCTTAGCAAGTTTCACATTATAAAATTTCAGGTTTTAAACTTTGATCTTAAATTTGTTGGCTCATGGTATTAACTAACATTCTACGACTATGATTTGCCATTCATTTGAAATAATAACTGATGTTTGTGGGTATCATCACTGCAAGCCATCACGAGACTACACTCGTCTATTAGGGGGAACCTAGGGGTTGAAAAGGCTTGTGACATGAGCTAAGTATAGTCATGTTTTCCTACAAAAGTGGATTCATTCCAAAATAAAACAAAAATCTGGTTTTGTGTTCAATAAGATAACATTGTGATAGTATCTTTTCAAATCATTAGTAGGTACTAATAATGTGTTAGTTGGGGGGGTGTGTGATTGAACTTAAATTGTTACACATTAATCTATCAAAATTGAACCATTCTACAATGCATAAGTGATATAAAAATTATGTTTTGTGCAGGGTTGATCCCCACTACTCAAATATGGAACACATGCTAATTTTTGGTACTATGAGAAGCAATTTGAGCTGTATTGAGGATACAAAGGAAAAGAGGAAGAATTCTCACCTGAATTCAGTACAATAAGGCTAAATCATCAGTCTAGGAAATTTGGAAGTAAGAAAGTTCATTCAAATGTGAGGATGACTCATTTGAATACTGTTGGTGATGCTGAAGGATATTACCTATTCGAATACACTTTCAAAGCATCCGAATGAGGGAGAACATCTCAGTAACAGATTTCATGTGACTGCAACTTTACCATTTGATGTGGTCTTGAAATGAGAGTATGGTAAATCTGTAATTAAGGAAGGAATTGTTTAACAGAATCATGATTTTTTTGGAAGAAATGAGTGGAGAGGGTAGTGGCAGCTGACCTTACATAGACAAAAGGGGGAAACACACATTAAGAGCATACCTCCATTATAGAGAGAGAGTTTTTGATAATGAGATAGCTTCAAGTTTTTCTTTCTGTTTTCAATTTGGTGTTTCCGATTTTAATTTCCACACTCTATTTCTAAGAGCTATAATTGAAATTTGATTTGAAGCAAATTTCATTTTTCAGATTTGAATGATTCCATTTCTGATTTCTATCTCTGTTCTTACTTTTCTTAGAATGATTGGCTAAGTTTTCTTGGGCTAAGGCAAAGACAATTTCCTTTCTAATGATTCTTATGATGCCAATCTTCAAGGGTTTACTTTGAGTCTTTGATTACCAATTCTACTTGTATCTAATTACTCTATAAATTAATGATTCAAGGTCTGATTGATGTGGATCTACATATCTTATCGATGAGTTCATAGGGGTTACTTAACTTAGAACTTTCATTGCAAATATGCATGGAAGTTGCTAGACTTAGAACTTTTATTGTCCTTAAGATAGGTTTTGCACATCGTGTGTTTGATCTATGGCTTGATTCAATTGAAATTAATTTACCATAAATTAGAACAAATAGGATGGGTGATTTATACACTCTTGGCGTTTTGAGGCTGATTTGGAAAGGCATTGAAATTGCCTTGCCCATTTTTTTAATTTTAGATTTTAGATAAATTTAACTTTCATTACAAAACTCATATTTCCAAAACCTTCAACCATCATCAAATTAGATTTTCATTTTGTTTTGAAATTCATGTGACCCATGTTTTTGCCAATTTAAGCCATTAGAATCAACCACTCGTTAGCCCCTTAGATCCCTGTGGAAATCGACTTGGTACTTACCAGTTTATCGTGCCATAACCACACCTTTCACTTGGGGGAAGTTTGTTTCAATTTTCTTCACTCAAATTACTTAGTCAGAATTTATATTCGTGAGTGAGGTAATTAAACAACGACAAGTAGTTACCTTGGGCATACATCAATAATTTGTTGGGTGCCCATGGGCTTTCTCTATTAGATTTTTGACATTATTTTAAAGTGTAAAATTATCCTTTTACCCCTAATTTTTGTAAGCCTATAAATAGGCCAAATTTCTGACTTTCAAGGAGAGCTTTCCACATTATGTTATTTCAGTAGGTCAAAGTTAGGGTTTACGATTTCAAGTTTGTTGCTTTGGATTGGTTGCATTACGTTTTAAGTTATAGGGCTATTAGAAGCTTTCGTATGGTGATTTTTATTTTCTCTCTTCCTAGGGTTCACGTGTAAGTGACTTACTTTTCAATATTTTCAATAGCAAGTACTTTGTTTTTGTTTTTTATCTTTTGCTTTTATTTCGTAGTATTTCATTTTTGTTTTTTAGCTTTCATTTTTGCTTCGTACTTGCTTGTTTTACATTAATGGATCGTTTGCAAGTATGTTTTTCTTTTCGAAGTTCAAGTATGTTAGGCTTTGGTTTATTCTTGGCTTCAAACCCTTGAAGGTGGTATGGTAGTTGTTGAAATCAAACATAAACGAATAATTTTTTTAGTGAAATATCTTTTTGATTTCTAATTGGAATCTCATATCAAGTTAAGGTTCTTTTGAACAACACAACTCACCCGTGTTACAACATAGCTTGGTTACAAGTTTTCACTTGTGCACACCAATTTCACTTGTGCACACCAATTTCACTTATGCACACCAAGTGTCTGGTTCAATGTCTTGGTGAGTTAGAAATATATTATAGAAAACCCAAATTAGGATTTCTTACGAAACTAAATCACCCATGTTCTAATCATTGCTTGGTTACGAGTGACCACTTGTGTATACCATGTATTTGATTCAATGGCCCAGTGATTTAGAACCTATTTTCCTAAAACTATAACTTGAGGTTTTCTTAAGAAATCAATTCACCCATGTTACAATTGAAGCATGATTATGAGTTGATGCTCGTGCACACTAGGTGCTCGATTCAATGTCTTGGTGAGTCTAAAACCTATTTCAAAAGCCTCAACTTACTTTGAGTTCCATAAATTAGGTTTTAATGAAATATCTTCCAACCTACCAATGCATGCGCATTTGCTAGGTTAACTTATCGATGTGTTTGAGTAAACCACTGCCATCCTACTATCGGATTTGGTTAGAAGTCAAGATTGTCTTAGTTATTTTATTTGTAGTGTTTTTCTCTTAAGTTAGAATCACAATTCCTTTACTTCACCATTCTCAACTCAACCTATTCCTATGCATCCCATTAATTGAAAGTTAGTTTAGATTAACTTAGGTTCACATACAAATTAAAGAGAACAAGTCTAGATCTCTTAAAAAAACCCTCCCTATGGAGATGACCTCGGTTCTCACCGAGTAAGACATGACCACCCTCTTGCACGTGAGAGGTAAAACCGAACAAATTTCAAGGTCGGTCAATAGACTTAACTGGTATTAGTCCACTTCTTTGCACACTCCGAATTTATTTAGAAAAGGATACTAAACCAGTTAGAAAAATGCATAGAAAGCTCAATCTAAACATGAAAGAAGTAGTAAGAGCTGCAATGTTAAAATTACTTGATATAGGAATTATCTACCCAATCTCTGATTCTAAATGGGTAAGCTCTACACAAGTGGTTCCTAAGAAATCAGGTGTTACTGTAGTTTGGAATGAGAATAACGAGCTGGTTCCAACTCGAATTCAAATTGAGTGGTGAGTATGCATTGATTATCGACTACTTAATATAGTGACCCAAAAAGATCACTTTCCTCTTCCATTCCTCGATCAAGTTTTGGAAAGAGTTACTGAGCGTGCATATTATAGTTTCATAGATGGTTATTTGAGCTATAATCAAATAGATGTTGCTTTAGAGGATCAAGCTAAACTACTGTTACTTGTCCTTTTGGCACATTTGCTTATAAAAGATGCGATTTGTTCTTTATAACGCTTCTATTACCTTTCAGCGCTGCATGATCAGTATTTTAGTGAAATGGTAGAAGAAATCGTGGAGTTCTGTCTTTCATGGTAACTACAGGCATAGTTTTAAGTCACATTGTTTCCAAAGAGGGCATCCAAGTTGATCAAGTTAAGGTAGAACCATTTTAGAAACTTCTCACTCCACAATCTGTTAAGGATATTCGCTCATTCTTGAGCCACACTGACCGACCCTAAAATGTGTTTGGGTTCTTCCTCTCAAGTGCAAGAGGGTAGTTGTAGTCTTAAACTTGGTGAGTCTGAGATCGCATTCCCAGGGAGCCTATATTATTTAGTTTTTAGGTTACGAAGGGAAATTAGATTTTTAATGTAAACGAATTTTGATATTCAATTGAAACTAAATCTTAGGATTTAACAGAAATAACGTAAATAAAAACAAATAAAATTAAATCTAATAATTGAATTAACTTTATGAAAGAGCTTTAATAATTCAATTATATTTATATTTTCTTTTAAATTTAGAATAAATTGAAAATAATTTAATCAAATTTATTACTACGACAATCTGAATTGAATAGCAAAATCAATAATAAAGAAGTCCTTAATTCAACTTGCAGGTCTGGGTAGTTCACAACTTTACTCTGGGATGTTTACTTTCAAAACTGAAATTTGGTTTTGTTTAAGAATTATTGAGAATATTTGAATCAAAAACCAGTACCAATGATTTCAACGAATGTGGTTAAAGGTTTTCATTTTCGAAAGCTTTTCAAACAAATGAATTTAGAGTTTTGCTCAAAACTTATTCATAATCTTGTCCAAAAATATGTAGATAATTACAATAAAAAACTCATGCCAGTGACTTCAACAAATATGGTTAAAGATTTTTGTTTTCAAATGTTTTCGAAACAAGTTAAAATAGATTTAAAATAGTAGATCCTTACCTATGTGCCTTCAAAACCCATATGAAGGTCTACGTGTATCCCAGAGTATTTTCATGAACTACCCTTCCTCGATTCATTGAATCAAGAACTAGGGTTTCTACGCTGACATTATTTTAGATGAAATGAAAGCAACAAACACGTAAATCATCATCCGATCTATCAATTGAAATCCACAAATCATATATTAAAACGCTTAAACGAAAGTAACTTACACGGAAATCAACTCTGAAAAAGCATAAGATAAAAGAAGTGTTGTGAAGAAAAAGAATATATCGTATGAATCCATAAAACTCTCTCAAATAATATAAAAACTCTCTTAAAAAGTTCTCTCCAGCAATATGAAAAAGGATGGATCTCCCTCCCTAAGTCGGCCGTGTAGAGGCATTAATAGAAAATAGTTCATCAAAAACCTTAAAATTCAACTTAATCTCGTGCCCATCAAGTCTCGGTGGTCCGGACCGTCTGGGGAGTGGTCCAGACCACAGAATGGTTGTCATTCCCATTTTTGTTCTTCTTCAGTGCGGGTCTTTGGGATGGTCTGGACCATCCTGGGTGAGGCTTGAAACACAGCTTCCCTTTCATTATCTAAGCCATCTCCAATGTGAAAAACTTTAATGTTTTCATCATTTTCCCTACAATTAAAAGAATAAAACTTATAAATTAAAAATTAACATTAAAACCCTGGATTTAAACATGTAAATGCATTAAAATTATCAAAATATAGAGTTAATAATTACACTTTTCAAGTGTGATAAGAGTTAATAATTATACTTTTCAAGTGTAATCACATCCCCCAACTAAAACATTGCTAGTCCATAGCAATGCTCTTTATTGGAATGAAATGCAACTACTAACCTATTTCTTTTTTCATTGGACACACGGCTGCACTTAGCAAGTGCAGCAAGCCTTTTAAACCCCTAGGTTCCCCCCAGTGGACGAGTAAGGTCTCATGAGGGTTTGTAGTGAATTTACCCACAAAATTCTATGATATAGTCTCAAAGTGTTAAAAAGTGATCAAGTTCAAATATGAATAATTCTTATGCCCAACAAGTCACAAAACCCAAATGTCATGTGTAATTTCCAAGTGCTAAGCATAAATTCATGGATTTTCAAATTTAGAAGAGCATGTGTTCAAAATTGCTTCATTTATTCAACAAGGTTACAAGAGCATAAACAGAGCTAGGTTTTGACTTCAAACATTCACAGGGTACCACTCATAGAAAGAAGTTCACTCATCAAGGGTTCACACATACCCATTAGCATATGATGCTATCCTAGTTGCACACAACCCCATAAATAAGTAAGTGAACTGAATTGAAGTTCAAAGTGGACAACTCATACCAAAAAAATTCCAATTCCATGCAAGAAATCACAGCACACAACCTACACAAGATCACTACATGAACAATACAAGAGTTGCTTACTTCGAATCCACTAGGTCTTTATTTGGTTGTAACTTGGCCAGGTGTAGTGGTTAACAATGGAAGATATGGAAATCAAATCACATTTCTTGGGATAAAGATGTTTAAGTGCACATAAGTCCCAAGTTACCCATTTCCTTTCCAACCTTATCAAAGATCCCAATAAGAAGCTTATCCACACTAAATACTACTCTTAGGACAATCGCAAATATTGCAAATAATGTACAAGTCCCGTAATTTCATAAACAAAAGGAATGATAAACTTTTTATTTTTTATTTGTTTTTTGAATTGAAGTACAACTGAATTCTCCACTCAACATTTCATCTCAATGTGCCCTCAAAAGTCCCCATTCCTAGCCTATGTTCACCTTATTGACATTGAGGCACTTTTATAACCCAAGACATGTGAGGGTAAGGCTTAAAGCGTGTGAATGGGCTTAAGGGATAATATATGAGGTGGAAATCAAGAAAAGAAATATATCACACACTTTATTAAAAAGGCTTCAAGTTGGTTCCTAAGATAATTGATATTCAAGAAACGATAATAAGGCCCAAAATAGCAAAGAAGGCCTAGTATCACGTTTTAAGCTTACAACAACTCATACTATAACAAGTGAAACTTATGCAAGTTCATGTGATGCAATTAGTGCATTGAAAACCAAAGTGCGTGAATAAAAGAGCTGTGATTGTGTACAACCCCTCAAGAAAAGGATAATAGGTTCAAAAGCTCACCATTAAGGGGTATAAGTCTACACTTAGTCCAAGAATGCTCAATTAACCAATGTTAAACAAAATCTACTCCTAAGAACATAAACTCTTTTCCATCATAGACAAAAAGTGCACAAGGTCATGACACATTCAACTTGAACTAAGTTTCTTATTAATGCTTGAGTAAGATCCACTCATCACTTTCTCACTCAATTCCACAATCAACTAAACCAAAAGGGTTGACATGTAGGTATAAATGTTCTAAATTTGTGCATTCAATTTCAAAATAATCCAAAAGTTTTAAAATTTTGTAATTTTGGTACAAAAGATCATAATGATCATCATGCAAACCCTACTCCCCCAACTTAAAATTCACCTTGTCCTCAATGGGAGAACCATAATGCATAAGTAGGTTTGTAGTGTGCAAAGTGAGTATCACGAGAAAATTGAGTTTGAGATAATGGCTATAAAAGTCATAAATGAGAACATAGCACAATTTAAATTATGCATGCACCCATTATTCAAACCTCCTAACATATTAACTAATTTATTCCCCCCCCAACTTATATTGAAGAGACTAATGAACTAAATGTGATACCATGAAAAAATAACAAAATAGGCAGCATAAAAAATATAAAAATCAAAAGAAAATGATTACCTCATGTTGTCTTCAAAGATATGATGAGATTCAAAAAAATTGTGCAAAGAAGTACCAAAGGCCTCATCTTGATCCAACTCATTGGGAATGTTAACACCCTCCTTATACATAGTGTCAAAACTCTTTATGTCATAGATATCTTCTAAAGGTGGCATCTCATTATAATTAGATAAGGAACTCATTTTAAACTCTATACTAGTGTCTGTGTCCGTGACGTAAGAAGGTGCATCGGACCATTCATTATTAACAGTTGTCTCTGCCCATTCCATATCTAATAATAGTTGAAGGTCAACCTCGTTCCACCATTCATTGTCAATTAATTGGTTAGGTGTTATATGCATCAATGGTAGATAAACTAATGGCAGGGGTAGTGAATAGCCTTCCATAAAATACCTCTCACGCCACCAATCACAGTTATTCTCAGAACTCTCAGAGTCATTATCCTCACCAGATAGGTAAAGTGTTGCTTCCCACTTACGTTTGTGCTCGATTAAGGTGTTAATAGTGTTTTACTGATTATGATTCTTAAGGTTAAGATTAATCTTGATGAACTTGTTCTTTGTAAAGAATATAGAAATGAGGCTTAAGAACACAGATAATCATAAGTGTCAACACCAGGCAATAATGAAATACTGAAAGGTTAAAAAGGAAAACTGAAATAAGCATAAATAGAAAAACCAAACAAATTTAAACAGAATATAAAATTAAAATAGCCACACATAAGTACATATTCATCTCAAATAGTTAAAGTGACAAAAAAAGAAAAAGATTTTTAGAATTAATAAATGAACAATAAATCTTACTTCTAAACTCTTAGTAAGATAAGAACTAATCACTGAGGAGGTGGAGGTGGATGAGACTCTCTGATGTGGTCTAAGATGCTCTGTAATAGGTGTCCCTGAGTCTGTTGGCTCTAATAGATGCGTTGCAAGAGCTAGTGATCAGCTTCTTGATTCTGTTCCATAATACCAATACATTCAGCCAGGGCCCCTATTTGATCAGCTAAGGCTTCATTGGTGACTTCTTCTTCATCCTCCACTGGCTTCTCTGGTGGTTGAGATGGTTTAGCCTGATCCTTAGGTTCATCTATCTTCCTCTTCTTTTTAGAGATTAAACCACGGGATTTGACATAAGAAGTTGTATTGAATGGGCGTAAACCTAAGGCAATGGGTAAGTCATTAGTGATGCGTGCTCCTTTCCTTCTGAATATTTCTGTGAGTGCTCCACCAAAAGGTAAAGCAGCTAGAGCTCGAGGGTGCTCATAGGTGTATGCCACGTGGTGCCAAAAATATGAGGGCAAATCAATAGTTAGCCCCATCCCAATGGCATAAATCAGTCATGCTCGAGTGGGGGTGCAATTAGAATTTCTGTTTTGAGGTAACAGGTTAGTGTAAGAAAACATGTGTAATGCCCAATATTTATCTTTTAGCATTGACACTGACTTCCTATACTCTCCTATCCATTCTTGTCATTCTAATAGAATTTCTGAAACTATAATGGGGAATGGTGGAGTTCTTCAGAAGGGTAACTAAATTTCAGATTTTTAACTCTGGTTAATTGGAACACTTGAGCAAAATCATCGGGAGTTAATATAATCTCGACCCCTTTGACCCAACTAATAAGATGTTCTCGGCCTCTTCTTTTGATGATAGATCCCAATCTAAAATCGGCAAAGAATTCCTTTACTAGATTAACAATGCAGTAGTCGTGAAATTGTGCTATGTTAAGCCACTGTCGCCCCTCAAAGTTTTATTCTAGCACGAACTCTTCACGCTTAAACTGGTCAATCCGCTAAAAATGAGAACCCCTGATTTATGTCCCCATATATCATCATATTGTTGCTCAGCTTCATTATTCCAAAATCTATTTCTATCAAAGGAATTTGTCCCTATTTGTTTATTTTCAGGCTTTTTAACTCTTGCGGCCATCGAGACTACAAAAGTACAGAAGAATATTCAATTAATCACTATGCAATCCCTATGTCCATACAAATTCAGTGACCCATTCTATTGGAAAATACATATTGAAACTAGAGTGAATGTACAAGAAAATTTAGGTGGCCCTACAACATCCACCGTAGATGGGTCCTTTAACATAAAACTTCAATTTAATTCAAGAAAAGATGTTTAGAACTAAATCAAAATAAAGTCACAAATTTGGAGTTCTTTGAACCTTTGACCTGAATGGCACCCTGGTGTGAAGAGTGAAGGGCTATGAATAATACCATTCAAAACAAGTCTATCTTTCCACCCATTGATAAAAACTCCAAATAGAACTCTATTAGACCAGAATTTTTATAACCCTTGAAGCTTTGAAGCTTGGGTTCAAAGGGAAAAGGATAAACAACAACCTAAGGTTCTAATAGAGGAAGAAAGCATACCTTTTGAGGCTTAAGTAAGAAGATGGAAGCCAAAAATCACTCAATAAACCTTTCGGAACTCTTAATCTTGAGGAAATCTTCAAGGTTGTGGAGAGGGGTGGAGAGGATTCAGCGTTGGAAGTGGATGGGTTCAAGTTAAAGAGGCCGAATGAATTTATACCTGAAGTGCAGGGTTTGGACCACTCGCAGAACTTTCGGTTATCCACACTTAATGTGGTCTAGACCATTTTGCAAGGTAGGTCCAAACTATTTGGTCTTCTCTACCTTTTCTTTGAAGCTAGTACACTAATACCCTTGATTAATTATTATGCTATTTTAATTAGCCAAAAAGAAGACTAGATTTCAAATAAAAATCCTAAAACTAAGAAGAAAAAAAAATTTATCCTAATTCTAGTTATGAAACAATTACAAACACATCCTAATTCAATCTTACTCGTAAGGAGGGGGATCTATAAGATTCCATGTTTCAATCTCCGCTACAAAATTCTCTAAAATATGGTTTGACACGATGGCCATTAACCTTGAAGATAGTGTTATTTCGTGGATTATGAACCTCACATACGCCATGTCCTGAGACAGAAAGGATGACAAAAGAACTATACCATCTAGATCGAAGCTTTCCCGAGAAAAAATGTATCCTTGAATCATACATCAAAACCTTTTGGCCTATATGAAAGGATTTCCTACAATTGCGTTTATCATGCAAGTCCTCTATCTTAGCCTTGGAAAATTTTGCATTTTCAAAAGCATCATTTCTTAATTCTTCTAGTTCATTAAGTTGAGCTTTCAAAGAATACCGGCATCATCTATACACTCATTAAATTGCCAGATTGCCTAATAAGTTCCATCTCAATGGGTAGGTGACAAGCCTTACCAAAAACAAGAGGATAAGGAGACATACCCAAGATAGTTTTATAAGCTGTCTAGTATGCCCACAATGTATCAACTAGTCTTGAAGACCAATCTTTTCGAGTGGGATTGATAGTCTTTTCAAGGATTCCCTTAATCTCCCTATTTGCTAATTCAACTTGGCCATTGTTTTCTGGGTGATACGCAATTCCCACTTTATGTGTCATGATTACACTTGAAAAGTGTAATTACTAACTCTATATTTTGATAATTTTAATGCATTTACATGTTTAAATCCAAGGTTTTAATGTTAATTTGTAATTTATAAGTTTTATTCTTTTAATTGTAGGGAAAAGAATAAAAACATTGAAGATGGCTTAGAGGATGAAAGGGAAGTTCTGGTTCAAGCCTCACCAAGGACGGTCCAGACCAGCCCAAAGACCCGGACTAAAGAAAAAAGAAATTGGGAGTAATAACCATTCTGTCATTTGGAACACTACGTAGACGGTCCAGACCAAGGAGACTTGATGGGTGCGCGGTTTAATTGAATTTTAGGGTTTTTGGTGAGCCCTTTATAAGTACCTCTGCACGGCCAACTGAGGGGGGATCCATCATTTTCATATTTCTTGAGAGAACTATTTTTAAGAGAGTTTTTATCATTTTAGAGAGTTTTATGGATTCGTACGATGTATTCTTATTCTTCGCAGTACTTCTTTTATCTTACGTTTTTTCAGAGTTGATTTCTGTGTAAGTTATTTTAGTTTAAGCATTTTAATATATGATTTTTAGATTTCAATTGATAGATCGGATGATGATTTACGTGTTTATTTCTTTCATTTCATCTAAAATAATGTCAATGTAAAAACCCTAGTTCTTGATTCAATTAATCAAGGATGGGTAGTTCATGAAAATACTTTAGGATATACGTAGACCTTTCGTATAGGTTTTGAAGGCACATGCATAGGGATCTACTATTTTAAATCTATTTTAACTTGTTTCGATAACATTCAAAAACAGAAATCTTTAACCACAT
>QLOD02036249.1:0-27708 GCA_003260245.2 Sideroxylon spinosum | reverse complement strand
CAACTTCAAATTGTCCAAAAATAATTAAATAGAGTTGGTTTTGTAATTTAATATTTAATTTAATAAGTAACAAAGTTTAGGACATCACAAGGGTAAAAGAGTTATTTGATTACTTTTTCAATCATTCACCCCCTCTTATTTATAAAACATCCAAACCAAGTCAAAAACTATCCTCTTCCATAAACATCATATCAATGTGGGCCAACTCTCTAAAAATAATACCACCTCTTATCTTATACCCCCTTTAAAACTTATCCCCTGAAATTTTAGCACCATCCAATCGGGCCGGGTGTAAGAAGCTGAAAAGTAAAAAATTTACCCCTCTTTCATCTACAGTCCATTAGAAATTATATGGGTGAGGTATAAAAATCATTCTTATATTTTATTTTTAGTGTAATTTTAGTTTTTTATGTTTTAATTGTAACAATCAAATTTTTATACTTTCAGTCAAATTGTAACTCTCGACTGTTCTGCTTAGTTGGTTATTACACAACTATTAAACTGAAAGTAAAAAAGTAATTCTGTGATGTAAAGTATAAAAATCACTCTTACATTTTTCTCTCGCTATCACTTACATTTGAATTATAACAATCAAATCCTTACATTTTTAGTATATATCTTAAATATATTTTATTTTGAAATATATTTTAAAATTATTTTCAATAAATAATACATTTATATTATATTTAATATATTTTATTTTTATTGAATTAAATTATTTTTAATAAATAATATAATTAAATTAACAATCAATTTAATTTTCTTAGTTTGATTAATATATTATATTAAATTCATTTAATTTTTAAAAAATTAGTAAAATTAAATATTTTATTAAAACAAAAGTTAGGTTTAGAGGTAAAATTTTAATTTTACAGTTCGAGTGAATATGGGACTGAAATTTACTTAGTTATTATGAAATTATGTCGATAAATATTTTTACTCTCTTGGAATGCCTGAAATAAGAATCTAGATAAAAAAAAATGGACTCAGAGATAAAGTGATCATTTTATAACGCGAGTTCAAATCTAACCGAAATTTATTTGACTAATAAGAATCATGTTTATGAAAATTTTTTAATACTTTGCGTATCATATAATGTGAATTTGAGAAAAAAGTAATTTAATAGTAAAATAGTCATTTTATGACTCGAATTTGGATTCATTGGAAATTTGTTTTTACCTATTAATTAAGAAATATATTAATTAATATTTTTTTAACTTTCTTGTAAGTCTAGAATACAAACTGAGCTAAAATAGGTACAATGGTAAAATTATTATTTTGCATACTCAGTTCGGTCGGCCATGAGAATGAATTACTGGATGGACAACGGTCATTCCACCTTTCCAAGAAAGAATGTAATAGATTAATGGAATAGGGATTCTTAAGAAATAGTCATTCTCGTTCTAAAACATTTCACTGATTGTAATAACAGAATGAAAATATATAAATACCTAGTCTATTTTCTTATATCAAATTAGACCGAAGTTACTCATGATTCAGTAAACTCGCGTAATCTCAATGATTCGACTCGGCTCTGGAAAATCTGTCCTCACACCAGTGTGGTGCCTATCAAAAAAGCTCAGATACTAAAGTTAGCTTAATTCTTAGAGTATTTTGGCAAAGTATTGTTATGTATAAGTTGTTTCATACCTATGTAATGGCTATAGGTGGATATATATATGGAAAGTTTAAGCCTACATGGGTCTAATGTCCGTGTGTGTGGGCACCACATAATCATGTATCTTTCCATGTAAACAATGCCACATGTATTACAAATTCCAAGAATGATAATTTATTTGGTTGTTGTTACAACTGCTACGCAGGATGCAGCGTACTTTAGGGGATGGTGATCATAAAGTGAGTTGGTAATAATACAGATGATTTGATGTAAGAGTTAGTAATAATGCAGATGATTTGACGTAGGAGTTGGTAATAATGCAGGTGATTCGATATGTGAGTCGGTAATAGTGTAGGTGACCGTGGTGATCGTTTGGTCGATAAAGGTTCGAGTCGGATTGTGGTGGTCAGTCAGTAAGGTTAGGTTCGGTCGCGATATTACCCTACCAAATGCCCTCGATTCCTTCGGTGATTAAGAATAGTTACAAGGAATCAAATTTTACATGCGATCGGGAAAGTTTCTTATACGTTATGAGCTGTTTGTCTGAATATCATAAATACGGGCATTTAATGCGCAGTCGCATCAAATGCAGGCACGCGTGCATTAGCCGCCTGACGCTTCACATACCTACCGCATGTCAAATTTTTGTTGGCCATGGTACGAATCCAGAGAGTCACTATCTTGGAACCGTTGGATTGGATTTTTCACGCTCAGTTACCAGCCGTAGATTTCGAAACCTAACTGGGATAAATACCCATGGCTGGTCCATTATCTTCTTTTTTACGTTTTCGTTGCTGCCACTGAGAACTTCTTACCATTGATATCTTCTGTGCCTATAAACTCGTCGCTGCTGTTCTTCTTGTACACGAAACTTTTTCCTACACTGGTAAGGTTTTACAGTTTCATTATTTACGAAACTTTCTCTTCTACTGTTTCGTTATGTTTTGATTTTTGGCTCGGGCAAGTTATTTTTACGAGCGTAATAGTCAACTTCCTAGCTCTATAGATTTCGTAGGAAACCTTAGTTTTATTAGGTCTACGATTGGTGGCTTGATTTTCATGTCGTATTTCCTTCGTGTGTCCTAGTTATTTAGGTCTGTTGCTATGGGTGAGCCAGAGAGGATTAGCGTTGGAAATGATACCCAGTCCGACAACAACGGGCTCGTCTTTAGGAGACGTAGTGCCCCCAGTGCTTCGAGCACCAGCAGCCATAGTGCCATGAAATCGAGCGAATTGTTAATGCCTTTGAGCCTCACATGGGGTCGAGGCATTCGAAGGTTGCCGAGTATGATCAGTTTGAGGCAAAGGGGATCATATCTACCATCACAACGGCCTAGGTTTCTAAGTTGATCAAGGATTTCAAGTTACCGAATGACCATACAATGAGGGTACCGAGTAGCTGGGAATCAGCGTGCTCGGGAAGAGGTAGGGAAATAACAATTTATGAAACTGCGCTAATTGAGGGGCTCTAATTCCCATTGCCAAAGATCGTTCGGAAGGTGCTCGGTAGACTCAGCATAACGGTTGGTCAAGTTGCCTCGAACGGATAGAGAATCCTGATCGGGTGTACCGTGTTCTGGCACGCGACCACCGGGCAACCTCTGACTGTGGATATGTTCCTCCACCTTTATAAGGTGACTGAGAGGAACGCAGGCTGGTGGTACTTCTCGGCGAGGAAGCTGGAGTACAACTTTGTGACAAAGATACCCACATCCCATAAAAGATGGAAAGAAAAGTATTTCTTCATCCGGGAAAGTACATGGGAGTTCTAGAAATGGGAGATCGAAGAAGACAAGAAGATCCGGATGCCTGGAACATGGGGTCAGCCCACGTTAAAGGGTATGAACAGAATATTTCTCTTTAGGATAGTTTGCAAATATGGGTATGGGTATTAGGTCACATTAAAATTCTGATCTTCTATTTATGTTAATCAGCTTGAAAGCCCCTAACCCTCTCCCAGGATTGAAAGGAACTGTTGGCCTTGGCCAAGAGACACCAAATCTGAGAAGCCTAATTTCTGATAATTGTGGACAATCTTTATGAATATCTTCTCGGACCCGATCCCTCTAAGGAAGTCATCGCCATCGAATGTGAGCGTAGAGAGTTTAGCGCTTTTTTTTTTTTTTTTTGCATAAGATTTCTTAATCTGTTGAACTAATATACTTGTTTCTGTGCAGATAACACAGTTCTCGAAGGCCCTAAGCAAACTGATCCTTTGCCTGAATGAACTAAGCGCGGGGACGATCGAGAAGAAGAACCTACTCCCCTTCTTACTGAAATTGAGAAGATTCTATCAAATCTCCGAGAGGCTGGTTATACGGAGGGAGAAATGTTCAACATTGGCTACTTGGAGAGGGCCAAAAAGAAGAAGGCCACAGCCTCAGGAGCTAAAGATGCCTTGGGAGAGCCTGCTCCAAAAAAGGTAAGGACAACAAGGGGCCCAGC
Source organism: Sideroxylon spinosum (assembly GCA_003260245.2). NCBI lineage: Eukaryota > Viridiplantae > Streptophyta > Magnoliopsida > Ericales > Sapotaceae > Sideroxylon > Sideroxylon spinosum. Next base: position 23,645 of record QLOD02036249.1, on the reverse strand, counting down.
CCTGCCTACCCCCAACCAAAAAAGGGTTTCAGATGCCCCAAGAGCGGAGGTGCCCGAAGTTTGATCCCTTCCGCTTGCTTTTGCATCGAATGCCCAAGTAGCTACCCCCATCAGCCAATTGGTACTCACAAGTAGCGAGTTAGCGTGGTAAAAGCTGACGTCTAACATTTTTGACGTCGAGATGGGGGAGTTAAGGGGGACCCTCAGTAGCAAAATGGCCATGGACATGAACCATGACCTATTCAAGGTAAGGTAGGCTGATTTAAACTATTTTGGACTTGTTTTTACTTTTATTTCTGTACCACTTTTATTCCTATACTTTTTCTAACCAGTGTTTGTTGTGATCGTCTTGTTCAAGTTGTGGTTAGGTCGTTCGTATTTTACAACTGACTAATGGAGACGGAACAAGCCTTGGCCGTTGAGAGAAAGAGAATGGAGGAAACCCTCACTGAGCTCAAGGTAGCTAAGGAGCTCGCTGCTGTTGTCGAGTCAGAGAAACAAGAATTTCCCTGCCTCAGATGCAAGATGAATGAAAAAAATAAGGTTTTAAAAACTGACCGAGCTCATCAAGATCGGGAGTGGGAGAGGTCACAGAAGAAGGTGGTAGAACTCGAACGCAGCTTGGCTAATACTAAACAGAACGCCATCAACAACTTCAAGAACACTGATGACTTCCAAGAATTACTTATGCCCGTGTCCTTGGAAGGTTTTGAACACACAAAAGTCCAAGTTTGCCAGTGCCTTCACTGATATCGACATCTCCTAGATTCAGCCAAGCAGCAACAGCAGAGCTACCGAAGAGCCGATCGAAGAGGTGGAGGGGGGAGAGCAACAAGTTGTAAGCGAGGAGCAGGCTGAGGTTGCCCAACAAAACCAAGAGGAAGAGGCTCATGCTGAAGATGAAGGCACCCCAGTAGATGCCAGAATGATCGAGTAGATAGCTGCTTGCTCTTGTTTTCCTCCATGTTCTTTCTCTCTTCTTCCTTTGAAGTGTAAGTTTTTGAAGTGTAAATTTTTGTTTAAGGCCCGAGTTAGGCTTTTTGTTTTCAGAGTGTGTAATCAATGTACAACGAGAATTTTCTTTTTATGAATTGAACTTCTATTGCTCTTTCTTTAGCATGGATTGTCTATTTGTTAGGTATTTTGAATGAATGTCTTCGTTTCTTTTCTTGGTTGGAGATTGAATGGATGTCTTCGTGTTGGACACTTGTAGTTGGTCCCACTTAATGAATGCCATATACGTCTTCGTTTTTTTTCTGCATCTTTTTCTACTCGGATCTTCGCTCTGCTTGGTCACGTAAACTGAGCAGTATCGTACCTCTTGGGCAATTACCTTCGTGAGCCATCTTCTTCTGCTCGATCACGTGAGTGGAGCAAATCTTCTCTTTGCTCGGTCATGTGAACCGAGCAGTATCGTGCCACTTAGGCAATTGGTTTCGTGAGCCATCTTCTTCTGCTCGGCCACGTGAGACGAGTAAATCTTCGCTCTGCTCGGTCACGTGAATCGAGCAGTACCGTGCCACTTAGGCAATTGGCTTCATGAGCCATCTTTTTCTACTCGGCCACGTGAGCCGAGCAGATATTCGCTTTGCTCGGTCACGTGAAGCAGGATTGTGCCACTTAGGTAATTGGCTCCGTGAGCCTTATGAGCCATCTTTTTCTGCTCGACCACGTAAGCCGAGCAGGTCTTTGCTCTGCTCAGTCGCGTGAACCGAGCAGTATGGTGCCATCTAGGCAATTGGCTTCGTGAGCCATATTTTTCTACTCGGCCATGTGAGCCGAGTAGGTCTTCGCTCTGCTCAGTCACGTGAACCAAGCAGGATCATGTCACTTTGGCAATTGGCTGTGAGCCATCTTCTTCTGCTCCGCCACGTGAGCCGTCAGACCTTCGTAAAATAAATGTTGACATATCTACTGCAAAATAAATGTTGGACTGCATAATATTTGATTAAGAATAACACCAAATGTAATCGTAATAATTTCATTATACATAATATTTTTTCAAGTGCTCTATATTCTAAGGATAAAGTAGGCTTTTGCCCTCCATCGTCTTTAGCCAGTAAGCCCTCCTGCAAGTCGATTTCATCATTTTATGTAATCCTTCCCAGTTTGGGCCTAGCTTCCCATCTTGAGTGTCCCTGGTAGACTGATTCACTATCTTCAGTACTAAATCTCCAGCTTGGAATTCACGAGGTCGGGTCCTTTAATTATGGTGCTGATACGTCTTTTGCTAACAATAGGCCACCCTGACCACTATTTGAAGTCGCATTTCCTCTAATAGATCGATCTCATCCATCATCCTTGCATTATTGTCTTCCATGTCGAATCCCAAAGTTCTTGCATTGGGTTAACCCAATCTCAACAGGAATAACAACTTTCGTTCCATATGTAAGGGAAAATGGTGTCTGACCTGTCGTAATCTTTTCCGTTGTTCGATAAGCCCACAGGATGGTTGGAAGTTCATCTGTTCAGAGACCCTTGGCCTATCCAGTTTGGCCTTGTTAAGAGAGAACGATGAGTAACTTCAATCTAGCTGCTAGCTTGTGGATGTTCAGGGGATGAATAATGATGACTGATGCCCAATTTTTCACATAATTCGTTGCATTGCTTCCTTTCGAACTGTTTGCCGTTATCGATTATCACAACCTTAGCAATGCCAAATTGACAAACGATGTTCTACCACAAAAATTTCTTCATATTCTAATCGGTGATGGTTGGCAAGGCTTCTGCTTCTACCCATTTGGTGTATTAATCAATTACTACCACTGTGAATTTTCTCTGGCCTTTTCCTAACGGAAGTAGTCTGATAATGTCAATTCTCTACTAAGCAAACGGCCAGGAACTCAAGATTGGCGTCAGCTCACTGGCTGGTAGTCGAAGGATGTTGGCAAATCTTAGACATTTGTCAAACCTCCTGACGAACTTCTGGGTGTCTTTCTCCATGGTTGACCAAAGGTAACCGGCTCTCAGGATCTTTCTGACCAAAGCTCTACTCCCGGAGTGATGCCCATAAACTCTTTCATGAACCTCCCTCATGACGTAGTCTACTTCTTGTTCTTCCACGCATCTTAACAAAGGGGAGCCATGTCTTCTTTTAGACAAAATTTCGCCTAGCATGAAATATTTGCTTGCCCGGTTTGGATCCATCTTGCCTCATTCTTGTCGTCAGGGAGGATTTTGCTTTCTAAGTATTGCTTGATGGGTCTGGTCCACTCAATATCTTAACCTACTTGGTTAATCTCTGAGCCTAGGATGCTCGGCGAATGTAACTATCCTCTTCTAGAAGAAGCGATCTTGGCCAGTCTGTCTGCTTCTTAATTTTGTTACCTCGGAACTCTTTGTAGCTCAAATGTACTGAATTTTCTTGTCAGGTTCTTAGCTAGCTGGCAATATTCCATATGCTATTTCTTCTTTTTTCATAGTCTCCCTGAACTTGTTCAACCATTAACTAAGAGTCACTGTTAACATGTATATCCTCTGCCCCCATTCGCTAATCCATACGGAGGCTAGCAATCAAGGCTTCGTACTCAGCTTCATTATTCAAAGCAAGAAATTTAAAGTGTAGGGCGTATTCAAACAGGTGACCTTTAGGTGATTTGAGAACCAATCATGCTTCACCAGAGTTCTATGTGAAGGAACCGTTGACATTAAGCGTCCACAGTTGTTCCATATTGTTGGCTTCAGTGGAATCGGTTGGTAGGAGCGTGAATTCAACAACAAAATTCGCTACTGTTTGTCCTTTAATTTCCAACCTTGATTGGTATTGTATGTCAAACTGTCCCAACTCAATCGACCACTTCATCAGCCTGCCAGATGTCTCCGATTTGTGCAACACATTCTTTAGGGGTTGGTTGGTGAGGACGACGATTGTCTGGGCCTGGAAGTAAGCTCTGAGCCGTCAAGCCGCCGTACGAGTGCAAAGGCCATTAACTCCATCTTCAGATATCTTTCCTCTACCCCCAAGGGTTTTGATCGTATAGTAAATAGGCTTTTGGACCCCTTGATAGTCTCTAACGAGGGCGAAACTTACAGCGGTGGTGGAGACCGCCAAATACAAGTAAAGTTCTTTCTCTGTGATGGTTCGGCTGAGCAAAGGAATTGACCCCAGGTACTGTTTTAGTTACTCAAAGGCATCTTCACACTCCGGTGTCCACTCGAAGGCCTTCTTGAGTACCTTGAAAAAAAGATGGCACTTGACCATGGATCAGGCGATAAATATATTTAAGGTCGCTACTTTTCCTGCTAGCTTTTAGACTTCCTTCATAGTTTGGGGCGATTGTATCTCCTTGATCGCTTGAACCTTATCCAGGTTTGCTTCAAGTCCTCTATTTGACACCAAAAAACCCAGGAATTGGCCATATGCCACGCCAAACGCACATTTGGCTGGGTTCAACTTCATGCCATACTTCTTCAGGGTGTTGAATGTTTCTTATAGATCAGTAATGTGGGAACTGACCTTTTTGCTTTTAACTATCATGTCGTTGATGTACACTTCTACGTTCCGTTCCATCTGCTTCTTGAACATTCGGTTCATGAGCCTTTGATACGTTGCTCCGACGTTCTTTAAACCGAATAGCATAACATTAAAGCAATATAGCCCTTCATCGGTAATGAACGCCATGTCCTCCTGATCATGCTCGACCATTTTTATCTGGTTGTAGTCAGAGAAAGGGTCCATGAATGATAGCATCTCATGACTAGTGGTAGAGTCGACCAATAGGTCGATGGTGGGCAGCGGGAAGCTATCCTTTGGGCATGCCCTTATTAAGGTCCATGAAATCGACACACATCCTCCATTTACCGTTGCATTTTTTGACCACGACAACATTGGACATCCTGTAGGATAATGGACTTCTCAGATGAACTCGGCCTTTAGGAGCTTGTCTATTTCTTGCTCAATGTCCTCGTTCTGCTCAGGACAGAAAGTCCTGCGCTTTTGCTTGATTGGCCTTGCCTCCAAAGAGATATTTAGGTGAAAACATTTGTATCAATCCCTAGCATATCTTTATTGGACCACGTGAAAACATTTGCATTTCCCTCTAAAAATTCCCTCAGTCTTGCTTTTATTTCTTTAGAGGCTCTCGAATCGATTTTGACTGATTGGTTTTGCTCGGGAAATTGATTGTAATTTCTTCCAGTTCTTCTACTGGCTCCCTGCTCCTTATCTCTTCGTCATCCCTGACCTCCAGACTGTCCACAATCATCGTTTCATTAGTTGAAGCTATTTAAAGGAAGACACGTAACACTCTCGGGCAGCTTTCTGGTCACCTTTGGCACATCCTATCCCATTTTCTATCAGAAACTTGACTTGTAAGTGATAGGTAGATGTCACGGCTCGGAACTGATTTAGGGATACTCTCCCAAGAATGGCGTTGTAAGCCGAAGGGCAGTCAACCACAAGGAAGTTTGTCATCTTTGTTGCTTGGCAGGGTTTCTCACCAAGTGTAACGGGTAAAACAATTGAATCAACCGGTGTTATGCGATTGTCGATGAACCCCACCAAGGGAGAGATTATAGGCCGCAACTTCTCTTTTCCTATCTTCATTTTCTCAAATGCCCCCCAAGATAAAATATCAACAGAGCTCCCGCTATCCACCAATGTTCTCCATGTTTTAAAATTGGCTATTATCGAAGAAATAACAAGTGGGTCTTCATGTGGCTAGTATAGCTCATCGGCCTCTTCTTCTGTAAAGATGATTACTTGATGCTCCGTTCGGATCTTCTTGGTTGGGCGATCGGTAACTAATACCTCAGCATTCCTCGACACTTCCCGAGCATACTTCTTTCGAGCGATTGAAGATTCTCCTCTCGTCACGAACCCATCGGAGATCACCCTTATTTTCCCTAAGGTTGGTGGTTTTACAGTGCTTGGTTGGGACTTCTACGTCCAGGGCTTGTCCTTACTAGCTGTGGTTGTGGTTGAGTCTTTGTTTCGGATCTGGTTTGGACCATAAAAACTGTAAGGAAATTCGGTTCCCATAGACGGTGCCAACGGATGATTCAATAAACTCGCGCAGCCTTAATGATCTGATTCGACTTTGGAAAATCTATCCTCACACCAATGTGGTTCCTATCAAAGAAGCTCTGATGCTAAAGTTAGCTTAATTCTCAGAGTATTTTGACGGAGTATTGTTATGTATAAGTTGTTTCGTACCTATGTAATGGCTATAGGTGGATATATATATATAGAAAGTTTGAGCCTACAAGGGTCCAATGTCCGTGTGTGTGGGCACCACATAATCATATATCTTTCCATGTAAACAATGCCACGTGTATTACAGATTCCAAGAATGATGACTTATTTGATTGTTGTTACAACTGCTACGCATGATGCAGCGTATTTTAGGGGATGGTGATCATAAGGTGAGTTGGTAATAATACAGGTGATTTGGTGTGGGAGTTGATGATAATACAGGTGATTCAGTATGTGAGTCGGTAATAGTACAGGTGACCGTGGTGACCGTTCAGTCAATAAATGTTTGGGTCGGGTTGTGGTGGTTGGTCGGTAAGGTTGGGTTCGATCAGAATATTACGCTACCAGTTACTAAGTCACAATACTAGCATTTTTCCAAGAGCTCACCCATTAAACAAATTGTAAGTAAACTTCTTTTAAATCACCTCTAAAATGGGGGGGTCCTTCCGTAATGTTTTGTCATAAGAAAAGGTAGTGTTTAACAATAAGAAGTACCACCGAATGTGCTCACCATGTTCACAGAAAAGCAGTTGTTCAAGCCTGAAAGGAAAGAAAAAGTCAAAAAGAAGTGCCGAGGAGGGTCCCCAACCACAATCTCTCCAATGGTAAAGTCTGGAAAAGCTTGAGAGGATTCAAGATAAATTAACAGTACTTGGTGGACAAATAGTGAGCATACCTGAATTAGATGTCCAATCTGCTATTTATATCTCGGAGTTAAAAAATAAAATAATGTCGAACCTTTAGAAATCTAATGATTGTTCTCCTATATGGGAAACCCTTCTCCCCCCGAGTATGTCCTGCATTGAATGCCCCTTACTTTGCATTGAATGCAGGTCATTTATCATTAAATGCGCATAATGCAAACGAGAGAATTACATATGATGTGACCTTTGAGAACTGTACAAATATCCCATCTGTCTACCACTTGTAAGGCTGGGGTGTTGTCAAATGTAACTGAATAGTAATAAATGAACTAAATTCATTACCCCTTAATATCCAAAATCAACGAGGGGTAAATGCAATCATTTGGTCAGTGGGCCCCTTTTCCTTACATCCCTCCTAGTCAGGAATACTCTTCCCGAGCACTCGCACCTAAAGATCTTATACTCGAGGGGCACTGCCACGTGTCCAGTATATTTTTTATATCAACGTTATGCCCCCACTCTGGTCGGGAAAACTATTTCACGAGTAGAGTAAAAGAAGGAAGACGTTCCATCCGTTGTATTTGTTTTGAACCCTCTCGTATTCCTCTCACTATTATTTCAAGTTAGTCATGTTACCCTATGATTGGTTCCATTTTTCGAACATGATGGCTCATGGAATGCCTGATTACCCGTAGGCGAGTGCAATCAGAACGTTTATGCTCAAAGTCCAAGAGACAATCTGCTGCTCGCCAGATTTATGTCATTTCGAGCGGCCGCATTTAACATATTTTTCTTGCTCGTGTCCATTTTGACTTTTCACTTATTCTCTGAAACGAGTTTGTTTGACTCGTCATTTGTGTTGTGCTTTTTTTGTTCTCACTTACAGTCTTGAGTTTTTGCCTTCTGCTTTTCTAACGTCATCTTGTTCTTCGTATTTCCGTTTGGTAAATGCTCAATACTCTGTTTTCCTTCTTAATTTCGTGCTATTAGGTCGATATAGGTAGATTATTAGACGATATTAAGGCTAAAGAGGGATTTGATAAGTTCAAACAAAGGTATAGTATAACTGATAATGTCGAAATCAGGTTTGGGGAAGAGGGTAAACGTGAAATAGGCCTTTTCCCAATCGTAGCTATAACTGAAGGAGGACTTAGATTTTCGATTTCTCATTTCCTGCGTCTAGTTTTCCATACAATAAATCTCTCTCCTAAGGTTGTTACACATAAGTTTTTAACTGCGTAGAAGAAATGAATCGTAGATACGGATTCCATCTTTTTGTCTCCGATTTGCTTTATTGGTATAACCTCCAAAAGGTTAGGAAGGGTGAGAATAAGTGGTACCTGAAGTCCCGACTAAAAAAAACCCTTGTACACATGTTATCTGATAACATTAAGGGTTTTGAGGACGATTGGTGTGTGGTTTCTAGGGAGTGGAGATGCAGACCTGGAGAAGATGATTTACCCCCATTAACTTCAGTTGCATCGGAGCCAAGTTGGGCGATAGTTATGCTTTATCTCAACATATGCCTTTGATTTCCTTGCTTGTCTTCACTAACTCTTTTTTATTCCTCTGTGCAGACGAGCGCGAAAGAAAATCTTGGGCCAGAGATGCGAGGGTTGACACAGCCCACATTAAGGAGGTCCTTGCATTCCTCAGTTAGCTAGATACTTAACCTTTTGCAAGGTTAGCGCCGGTCTTCTTCAATTTCCAGTCGGTATACGGATCGTTCATCTCCCCTTCACAATGTTTCAACATCCAAAGCACTGCGGACACATTACACCAATGGTTCAACTGGTCAGATGAACGGAAGATAGAGTTTTATTACAACCATCATCCATACTTTCCGCTCTCCACAGTTTTTCCGAAGGGAGAGGAGGAACCAATACCTTTAGAAGCTCTACCCATTCAAGCAGTTAAACAGAGAATGGCCCCTAAACGCAACATCAAGAAGGCAGCAAAGGAGAGGGTACGACACAAGAAGTTGGAAGCAATAAAGAAGAGAAAGAAAGAAATGTCAAAGAAAAGAGCTGAAGAAGTGAAAAAAGCCAAGCTTGGTAGGCAGGTAAAACAAGAAAATATTTAGAAGAACAAGAAAGAAAAAGGATTTTCTCTAAAGGAACTTGTTGCTGCCCCAAAAAGGAGCGTTGAAGCCGAGATGGGGGATATTTAAAGTAAAAAGAATTAGAGAGTCGAGGAATCCCTTGACTTAGTAATTCTAGATCCATTTAGCCCAACTCTAATTTTACTGAGCTCGGGGAAAGATTTTCCGCAGAATGCTATTGTGCCTCCTCTTCTAACTTCATCAAGGGATGAGCCAACAATTGGAGAGGAAAGCTCGACGCAGGTCTCTTTGCCAACTGTCCCCCCAAAAGCTCAAGGCAAAGATACCTCAACTTGGGTTCCTCAAATTTTAATTCCAAAATTGGAGTTCCCTTCTGGCCAACCATTCACAATACAAGATTCAACCATGAACTTCCCAGAACTCTTCCTCAAAGGAATTATACCTCCACGAGACGTCCAGACCATAAGAAAAAATAAGATGGAGGATCTACACAGTACTCTTATAAAGTCTTTATTAACAGTATGAAATTTCTTATAATTCATCCTTTCTTTCTTATCGTTTCATTCTTATTTCCTTGTTTCTAATTCATCCCTTCTTTCTCTTTTACAGTCGACCTTTTACTCCATAGAGCTGATAACTCAAAGTTGAGATCTCCATAAAAAGGTCAGCAGAGATGACTCCTCCATCCGAGCCTTAAAAGAGAAAGTCAAGGATATGGAAAAGGAGAAAGCTGAGTTTGAGAAAGACCTCGAGTTAGCTATGGAAAAGGCTACCACCGAGGAGAAGAGATCGGTAGCTAGTGAAAAGAAAATGAAGGTTACTTTGGATCATCTAGCCTCCAAGGATGTGGAAATAATTGAGAAGGTGAAGCTATTTGGGGAGCCCAAAAGTAAGATCTCAAAGGCCAAGGCTGAGAATGAAGCTTTAATAAAGAATTTGAACGAGGCAAATGAAAAGTATAATAGACTGTCGAAGACAAGATAAGGTTAAAGCGTGAACTCAGAGACGAGACCGGCTTCAATGTGGAATACTAGAAAGCTCTAGAAAAAGTTCAAACCAAAGCTGCCATAGATCTCAAAGCACAATTTAACTATTTTGTGGGTCAAGTAGATGAGGCAAGGAATGAATACTTCTTAGATGGCTGGGAGGATGCAATACAAAGAATGAATGTGGACTCTGCCTCCGAGACATACAGGATTATTCCATTCCCTAATCCGGAATCCCTGATCCCAAAATTCAGTTTTGATCGAGAACCTCAGACTCTAGCTGTTGAAGAGCCTGCCGAGCAAGCCCCCAAAGAAGGAGAAGTTGGTGCTCCCGAGCCGGGTAAAGATGAGCCTTTGAAGAATTAAACTTTAGATTTTGTTTTGTTTTTGTTTTTGTTTTTTTTTTTTTTTTTTGTTTAACTTTCCTTAAACGATTCTCTTTGTAAAAGCTTCTTAATGAATAGAGTTCATTCACTTTTATATCATGTATCTTATTCTTCATTCTTGAAACTAACACTTAGATTCAATTATGCTTGTTCTTCCTCTTTTTTTTTTTATATGACTTATAATTTTGCATGATTCACTAACTGGTTTGAAAAACCGATGAAAAATATTCAAGGTCAAATGAATAAAAATCAGTTGTACTTTACCTCAATCTTATATGTTGATCTGCTTGCTGAGCTTGCAATGTTACTTTTCTTGCAAAAAGACTTATGCATTGTGATACCATTTAAATCCTTTATAGTAAATAAAGGTTAAATGGTATGAAATATGGTCGGGGATTTCCCAAATCACTTAAGTCATTGTAATTTTGAAGGGTTAACTTTCAGACATTGCTTCCTTTATACTTAACGATCCCCTGACCATAAGAACTTTGCAAAAATTATGTGGTCCTCTTGATTATCTGATGAATCATTTATTCTCTTGTGAGTCAAATCATACACGACTTTGCCTATGGACAATTTATATCGAAACGTCCTCACTTGAAAAGAGAAAACCCTTATGCCAAGTTTTAGAATAAGGTTAAGCCTTTGAACAAATTGAACTTCTTGAAAACCAGTTAATGCCTTCATAGTCAGTAAGACTTAGACGATCTGTTAATACAAATCAACTTAAATTCTTTGTGTCCAAAGTCTATTACTCAAAAACTAATTCTTAACATAAAATTTTGAGGAGCAGGGTTAATGTAGTGTGTATTCTCTCAACTGTACCTTATTCGTATTTGCTTTTTGTGGGATACTACCGAGTAGGGTTGTAAAAAATAATATTGCTTAAACCATTATGGGTGAGCCAATAAGGTAATCCTTGTAAGTACTCCATTGGATAAATCCAAAGGGGCGAGCCAGCACTGAGAAATCCAGTAAGACAATTCTTGTTAGTACCCCATTGGATAGATCCAGTGGGGCGACCAAGCACTAGGAAACCCAATAAGGCAATCCTTGTAAGTACCCTGTTCGATAAATCTAATGGGGCAAGCCAGTACTGGGAACACCAATGAGGCAATCCTTGTAAGTACTCCATTTAATAAATCTAATGGGGCGAGTCAGCACTAGGAAATCCAGTGAGGCAATCTTTCTAAATAGTCTATGATTCCGTCAAAGCCTTCTTTGATCGAGCCTGTAAAATTCGATATAAGTATAAATATGCATTTACAAAAAAAAAAAAAAAAACAAATTCTTACAAATTGAATAACTTCAAATGTGTTATATTCCACGGTTTTTTGACGGGTCACCCTTCAAATTCAGTTAACCGGTATGCCCCATAGCCGAGTACTTCCACTACCTGGAATGGTCATTCCCAGTTGGCCCTGAGCTTTCCTTCCATTGAATCTTCTTGACCCCATCAGTTTTTAAAGAACATAATCACCAACCTTGAATTTGCGAGCTTTGACAGCTTTGTTAAACCTTCTCCTCATTTCATTCTGATAATTGGCCAGCCTAATAGCAACTAGTTCCCATTTCTCATCAATGAGGTCTATGCTTAATCTCATGGCAGCATCATTCTCCCCCTGATCAAAGGATTGCGTTCGAATGATCGACATCCCGACCTCCAGTGGAATGACTGCTTCCATGCCATAGGCAAGAAAGAACGAGGACTCCATTGTTGATCTCCGCGGGGTCGTCCTGAACGTCCAAAGTACCATTAGTAGTTCTTCCACCAATTTTCCTTTAGCTGCTTCTAGCCCCTTCTTTATTCCATTGAGAAGTATTTTGTTTGATGCTTCAGCTTGTTCATTACTCTGTGGATAGGCAAGTGTGGAATAGATATTCTTGATTCTATATCTGGAACAATATTCCCGGAATGGAGCACTATCTAACTGCGTTTCATTATCAAAAATAAGAATCCTTGGGATGCCGTACCTTGTGATCACGTTTTTCCATATAAATCAAATGGTATCTGCGTCTTTGATATGGGCTAACGGCTCTGCCTCTACCCATTTACCATTTTCTATTTCTAGAGGCAGTGGAGAGTGGACCAATAATATCCAACCCCTACTATGCAAAGGGCCAAGGGCTGGTAAGTGGGGAGAGTTCTCTTGCAAGTTGAAGGGCAATTGGAGCAAATACTTGGCATTTTTTACATCTTCTGACGTACGCCTGGACATCTTGTCCCATCTTCGACCACCAATAACGTTGGATAATGGTTCTGTGTGCTAAGGATCTGCCCCTAGTGTGTGCTCCGCAAACTCCCTCATGTAATTCAAAGAGAAAATTTTGTACTCTTTCCGAATGAACACATAATAAATAAGGATCGGTAAATTACTTCTTGTATAGCTTGTGGTCGAGAGATAACCAGACCCTTGCAGCTTTAATCCGGAGTTTCCTGGCTTCTGGCATGTCCTTAGGAAGTGTCCCATCCTTCAGATAAGCAATGATCGTACCCATTCAGGATGGACCCAAATGAATGCAAGTAACATGATCACCTTTGGAGATGCTCGGCTTATCTAATTCTTCCTGGAAGACAATGTCAGTGAACTTGCTTTTGGGAGTTAAGGCCAGGGTAGCTAAAGCATCTGCATGCGTGTTGTGATTTCTTCTAATTAACTTGATTCGAATGATATTGAAAACCTTCATCTTTTGTTCAATAGCTCTGCACACTTTGTAATTCTTTCACTCCTCGCAGTATACTCACCATTTAATTGGTTAACCACCAGTTGGGAGTCTATTTTTTTGATCAAATTCTTAACAAATAGTCGTCGAGCAATATCGAGTCCGGCCAGCAAAGCTTCATACTCCGCCTCATTATTCGTAGCCTAAAAGCCAAGTTTGATAGCATATTGACAGTCACTTGTTCTGGGTTGTCAAGACTACACCTACTTTAGCTTCCCTTTTGGTTGAAGACCCATCGACTTTGATTTGCCATGATGGTGTTACTATTTTTATGTCAACCTCGGGCTCTGAATTAACTTCCAGTAGCCACACTTCTTGGATCTGGTCGGGAACTACCTTAGTGAATTCTACCAAGAAATCCATTAAGACCTTAGCCTTGATGGTCGTCCTCAGGATGAACCTTATATCGAATACACCAAGATAGACTACCCACTTAGCCATTCTGCCAATGATGTCTGCCATTTTTAGCAGCTGTCCAATGGGTTAGTCTGTGATAACCTCTATAATATGAGCGTGGAAGTAGTGAGCAAGTTTTCTGGACACCATTACCAAGGCCAAACTTCTCTAAAGGAAGGTATCTAACTTCTGCCCCCTTTACTGGTGTAATAAACAGGTTTCTGCTTCCTGTCCTCCGTCGTTTTAAATAACACCACGCTAATTGCCTGTTCTAATACAGCTAAATAGAGTTGCAAAACACCCCCTGGTCGAGGGGTTGACAAAATTGGAGAAGATGCAAGATATTGCTTCAACTTGCTCAACGCTTCATCAGCCTTTTCGTTCCAATTCACCTTATTCGCTCCCTTTAGCAATGCGAACAGTGGTCAGCACTAATCGGATGCACAGCTGATGAACCGGTTAAGCGCTGCCAACATTCTTGTAAGTCTTTGAACCTTATTGTTCATCCTCAGGGTCGATATGGCTTGTATGGCTCGTATCTAATCAGGGTTGGCTTCAATTCCGCGTCTGGTGACCAAGTGTCCAAGGAATTTTTGAGAGCTTACCCCAAAAATACACTTTGCCGCGTTGAGTTTCAACCTATATTTATCTAGCATGGTGAAGACATGTCGTAAATACTGGATATGGGTTTTAGGCTCTCTACTCTTCATAACTATATCGTCAATATAGACTTCCATGGTCGTGTCGAGATCATCCTTAAACATTTTAGTCACCAATCTCTGATAGGTTGCTCCAGCGTTTTCAGTCCAAACGGCATGACCTGATAACAATAGATCCCCTTTGGAGTAATGAAAGAGGTCTTTTCTTCATCGGGTGCTTACATTGGGATTTGGTGGTACCCTCTGTATTCATCCAAAAAAGACAAACATGAACTTCTTGCTGTTGAGTCCACCAATTGGCCTATTTTGGGGAAAGAAATTGGACCTTTTGGGCAAGCTTTTCTTCAAGTCTGTGTAATCTACACAAACTCTCCACTTTTTATTCTTCTTCTTAACCACCACCGTGTTGGCCAGCCATTCGGGGAATTACTTTCCATGATCATCTCTTCGTCTGGTCTGATCTCTTATCTACTATCTGGGAGCATCTTCTACTCCCTCCGACTTTGATTGGTCGATGGACTCTTTCAGATGGCCTTCTTTAAGAAGGTCTTTCAGAAGATACTTTAGGGAACAACATGCCCCAGTACGGTGCCCCCTGTCCTAGTGATACGAGCAGAAGTCTTTATGACTCTCCTCGTCGGAAAATTGGGTACCTTTTTCGGACACCGAAAGTGGGGCTGATCACAGATTTTAAGGAGTATCCTGAAGATTAACTCATTGAAAACCGTGTTGATAGCTTGAAATACTGATCTCTGGTTGTCAGGATACTCTTTTAGCTTTCCTTTGCCTTTTTCTTTCTTGAAAATCGATGATTTCAGCTCCTTTTCTTCGGACGGCTTGGTCTCATCCTACCTCTGGCATATTTCTCGATCCGATGTATGAGGTCGGACATGTTTGTGGCTGGCTTCTTTTTCAAAGACAACCAAAGTTTATCTCCCTTTTGTAACCCCAATTTGAATGAGGTCACAGCTAACTGTTCAGAACATTCTTCTACCTCATTGTAAAGTTCCATATACCGCCTGGAATATTGCCTCAGGCTTTCATCGTTCTTCTTCTTCATGGTGAGGAAGATGTAAGCAGTTTTTGGCTGTTTTGCGTTAGCCAAAAACTGTGTGACAAATTCTTCAGCTAGCTGGTCCCAACACCCAATGCATCATGGGGACAACTTATGGAACCATTGGAGTGCCGTATCTCCCAAACTGGAAGAAAAAACTCTGTATATCAATTCATCATTGTAGCTCCACAAAGTCATTGCTTGCATGTAATGGCAATAATGAGCTAACGGGTCTGATTTACCATCATAGATGGTTAATCGTGGGACTTAGAATTTTTTCGGGGGTTCCGTTTCAAGAATCTTCGGTGTAAACGGGGATGTGGAGATCCTTCCACGCGCCATTCTAGCCATCATCTGGTTGATTGGTCTGGAGCATTCCATTCTGCATGTTGCAGTCTCCAGTCTTCTTCGGCTCCATCTGACTCGTTGTCTCTCAAGCAATCCTGACCATCACTGGAAGAACTTTCGATCGGCTCAAGATTCCTTCTGCGATTGTGTCGCCTCTCCTCATCTTGGATACTTTTGAGGGACTGCCTTGACCGTCTTTTCTTTTTTAGCTGTAAGAGCTCTGATTGCTGGTTGTGGACTGGACACATTTCATCAGGATCAATAGCACCTTTTCTGGGAACAATGCCTCCACGTTCGATCCGTGGATGCCTATGTACCTAATTCTCTTCCTCTTCATCTCCTGAGTCATTTGATTTAGCATACAAAGCGTCTAGGCTTTGGTTTAAGTCATCTTCAGGGTTGTCAACTTCCACGGGGGTTTCTGCCATTGTCTTTCCTTTAGCCTTGCTCAACTCAAGAAGTATTTCCTCCAATTCTGCTTGCTTCGCGTCTGCCATTGCTTGTAGTTCGTGTCTTCGTTTAATAATCTCCGGATCTTTCACGTGTTTTCTCCGACTCGATTCCAGACCTAGGGTCCGTATAGCCATTGCTGCTTACTTTAATGGTATCATTTCATTCCCTACACGAGGTGACTGTGGTGGAGTGGTAGAACCGCCTACTGCCATAATTACAGAAGTTTCTTAGGTTATGGAATATGGGGAACAAAGAGATATGCCCCATGGTGGACGCCAAATGTTCGGCAATAAAAAGTACCACTGACCGTGCTCACCACGTCCATAGAAAAGCAGTTGTTCAAGTCTGAAAGGAAAGAAAAAGTCAAAAGAAAGGACCGAGGAGGGTTCCCAATCACAATCCCTCCGATTTTAAAGTCAAGAAATGCTTGAGAGGATTCAAAATAAATTGACAGTATTTCGTGGACAAATAGTGAGCATACCTGAATTGGATGTCTAATCTGCTATTTATATCTCGGAGTTAAAAAATAAAATAATGTTGAACCTTTAGAAATTTAATGATTGTTCTCCCATTTGGGAAACCTTTCTCCCCCAGGGTATGTCCTGTATTGAATGTCTCTTACTCTGCATTGAATGCACGTCATTTATTATTAAATGCGCATAAGGCAAACGGGAGGATTGCGTACGATGTGATCTTTGAGCACTGTACAAATATTCCATCTGTCTACCACTTGTAAGGCAAAATTTAACTGAATAGTAATAAATGAACTAAATTTATTATCCCTTTATATCCATAATCAATGAGGGATAAATGCAATCATTTGGTCAATGGGCCCCTTTTCCTTACATCCCTCTTGGTTCGGAATACTCTTCCTAAGCAATCGCGCGTAAAGATTTTGTACTCGGGGACGCTACCACGTGTCAAGTATATTTTTTGTATCAACAAGTAGTAATATTTTAATTTAACTACATAATTTAAAAATATTATTTATTGTAAAAATAATTAAGGTACGAGGAATTAACATGATTTTGTTAAAGTTATATATAGGAGGTTTGGGGCACTAATAAAATTTAAAAAATATAACTTTTTTTATATTTTTTAATTTTTTCTTTCAAAGATAAAACTAATTTTTTTATTTTTACAAATTTTTATTGGATATCTAATTACTTATAAAGTATTACTGTATTGTTATGCGTAAGCTGGTTTGAATAATATGGGTATTTAAAAATAAAATAAATAAATAAATAATCACGTGCAAAATCTCACTTTTTCGGCCGGGAAAAGAAACTGGACCGGCTCATATATGGCCAGAAAAAGGATTGAACCAGAGTTCATCGGCCTCCAACTCATAAAGAAAGGACACAAGGCAATCTCTTTTGATAGTGATTCAAATATCCAAATCGTAGTTGTCAGAGACAAAAATATGCAAATCGCAAAATGGAATATTGTACCAACAAAGTCCTGTCTATCATTGATTGTACTGATAGACCTTCGTGGCTGAATGCCATTACTTCGTTTGCCATTGTCATATTTTCTCTCCGTACTTGCGTGGATGGATCAGATTGGTTAGTTCAGTTTCAGCCCATTAATTCTCTTTCTAGGGTGGCAGCGCAGGATTAGTTTATTTCATATATATATATATACACACTAGATATATACCCGTGCATGTGGCACGGGCCGCCGTACTCTGAGTTCCACCTCTTTTTCTCGTAGAGTTACAATTTACATAATAGTTTTTGAATAGTAAAAAACGTTTATGCTATATTAGATAGTTATTAATTTTAATAAGTAAAATATGAATTTTTCCCCCACTTCTTAATACTACAAACAAACCAACATGTCGGTAACTTGGCAATCGCCCAGGACCTCAGGTCGATAACTTGAAAATCGCTTAAGGCTTCGCTCATAAATAAATATATATATATAAATATTTAATTATTTTAAATTTATTCCCCTTCAATTTCAATACCCATTTTAATCTTAAAAATTTTTGAAACTTATCTTAATTTATAACTTTAATATTATCTTAATCTCAAATAATTGTATGATTATCTTAATTTGTTTACCTTGTAAGAACATTTATAATTCAAGACTAATTTGAATCTTAAATTATGTATGCATGATCTATGGTATAAGGTTGATTCGGACTTGTATATATGAAAATTTTTAGGTTTAATTTTTTTTCTTTTCAACCTTATGCCCCATATAATTCGATACGAATCTATAATAATTTTATTTTAAATGTCCGTAAGTAAATTTTTTTTATTACTCGTGAATAGTCTCAGTTAAATATTTAGGAATAAGTTCATATATAATTCGTAAGTCTATTTATTACTTTTGAACAATCTTACTTATATATTTATGTACAAGCTTGTAAAAAAAATTTTATATTATCAACAAACAAAAAAAATATTAAAAAGTCAAACATGTTAATTTAAAATTTGTTTGTTAGATTAAAAAAATTAACTTATTTGTCAAGATTATTCACTAATAAACATGTGAGTAGGCTCGGCAAAATTGATTTGACAAAAACTTATAAACATGCTCTATAAAAACCTACGACCATTCTTGTTTGTTGTAATTGAACTCATGTTTGCTATGGACTAACGAGCCAAACTTAAACACATTTGAGCGCAATAAAAGCTCAGCTAGAATTTAAGACTTGGTTTGGCAATCAAAGAAATTAGTTTTTTAGTAGTTGGCTAGTAGCTAGCTTTTTAGTAGTTAGCTTTTTTGTGTTTAGAAAGGAAAAAAAACTAGTTTTTTAATAGCTAGCTTTTTAACTTTTTATTAATTTGACATTTTTGCCCTTGAAGATTTAAAAGAAAATTAAAATATAAGAGGATAACTTTGATAATTTTTAAAAAAACCAAAAAACTAGTAGCTGATAACTGAGCTACTAGCTAAAGGTTCCCAAACGGAGCCTAAGTCCATCTAGACTTTTAACAAACAATTCTGGATATAATATTTCAAACTTGATAAAAATTTAGCCCGCACTTGTCAAAAATTTCAACGAACTTAAATATTGTTAAACTCAATTCGTCCAGAGTTTTAGCACTGTGAAAGTCAAGAATATATTTGTATAAATTCGACCAAGAGTGTTTTAAATTATATAAATTTGTAAAAATTAATATCTCGTATTTTCTGTAGTGAATAGAAAATTTAAATTTTACAGCAACGTAATTCGTGTTTATAGAGATTTATAGAGTTTTGTAAATTTTTTTTAACCCCAAACAAGCCCATGATGCAAATCCGTACAGGTTCCTTTATAAGCTATACACAATACTTTAAAGTTTTGTTTTTTTATTTTACTAGTAATTATTCGTGTCCAAATAAATAAAAATATAATTTGACATATAAATAGTTTAAATTTAAATTTATAAAATAAATCTACATAAGAAAATATAAGATAACCTATAAAAATAAAAATCATTAATCAAAAGAGATAAAAAAATAAAATTTTAATTATTTATTACAAATATTATCATATTTTTAAAATATTAATTTAGAAAAAAAAGAAAAGTAATCATTACCATTTAACAAATTTAATAGTTGAAAATATTTTGAATTCAAAATTTTAAACGTTTTTATTATATAAATGACACATAATATAAAAATGTAAAAGTAATTTAAATTTCCAATTTCAAAATTTAAAAAAATGAAAACAACATACATGTGATAGAGCGTTGTTGATAATATGATAAAATTTTAATAATAACTGAGATAAATATTTTAAATTTAAAAATTTAAAAAGATGACAACAACATACATGTGATAAAACGTTATTAATAATATGATAAAGCTTTAATAATAACTGAGATAAAAATCAAATCATAAATTATATTTTATTTTATAGATTATTCTTATATATATATATATATTATATTCAAAGCACATGAAACACAATGATATTTTTTTTTTTTTAATTTAGAGCACGTGAAACGCAATATGTACCGAGGAGAGAACGCTTTCAAGAATTCAACGGGGGTCATTAACGAGGTATTGAATATCTGTTACCAACTTGGATCAGCCCAGGCTCGGATATCTTAAGCATATGTATGCTACGGATGAAAATTTTGAGGTAAAAAATTACTGGATTAATTCTTAACCAGATAAAGATTATTGGACAATATTTCTATAGTACTTATGTTTGGAATGTTAAAAGTTTTGAGAGGATAAAAATTAATTAAAAGAGTAAATATTATGAAAGTAATAAGAAAAGAATAAAAAAAATTTCATTATTCTACGTTACTGAAAATAAAAAAATTCCATTACTCTACGTTACTCATCTCTCCATAGAAAATATTTTCCTCCATATAAGGTTAATAGTTACCTTTCTCCCATACAAGGTTCGTAGTTATCTTGAGAGTAATTATTACTCTCTCATCTAAACATATGCAATGGAGAGTAAAAATTACTTTAATAAACTTTATCTCTGTTAATTCCAAAACAAACATGTACTAAAAGTTAACAGATATGGGACAATAGTGTTACAAGCAATGCTTTTTGAAAAAAAAATAAAAAGAAGAAAGATACGATGAAAGAAATGTATCTTTGTATGTTATTTATTTATTTATTTATTTATTTATTTTTGGTTGACACGATATAAGAAATCTTAGCGTCCATGTAATTTAAGAGAAAGCGAGATGCTACTTAAAATATTAATTAAGAAAGTTTAATCGAACAAAAGATATGTTAAAACTGAAGTTATTACTTAGGTTTTATTATTATGATTATTAATAATGTAAATAGTAGTTGTGGTCAAGAAAAATTTATTTCTATATATGTAGTTTTTACACAAATGATCCTTTCGAGTGATGGGTTAAATATGTTTGGAAGCGAAACTTACTTTTGGATATTTTGTCATAGAGTGGTTATCTTTAATTTAGTATGTCTAAAATTTTATAGTATTTTTTTTTTAAACTCGGGACGTTCATTTTAATTTATATAGGCTAATTTATATATATTTTGGTTAATTTATATAGGTTAATTTATACACATTTCGATTAATTTTTAATAATCCTGAAGTTAAATACTGAGTAAGTTTCTTGTGACCTAGAAAATAATCAAACCGATGATTATTATAGAACAAATCCAAAGTATTACGAATTGAGTTATCTCTTGAGATTTATTTCTATAACATTCTCACAAAACAAATAGTGTTTTTTCTAAATGGATAAATGGCAATATATATTATCACTATAATTTTTAATTTTATTTTAATTATATTTGGTACACTATGTAAAGGGTGAAAATTTTGCCCCTTCTTCTAAGGAGTTAAAAGTTAATTGTTAAATGTGACGAGGAGGTTAAAAAAATTATTGGAATAAGAGTTGTTAAAAGGCATTTAATTATCTCAACTAACTGCACCGTAAGCTCTCTCTTGAATTGGAGAACATTTTAGTAGCTCTCTCTCAAAAATTAATTGTTTCATCTCTTGATTCCATTGTTTATTTAGATTGAAATTCTGAATTTTGTAAAAAGTTGAGAAATATTTATCATGAGTTTTTTATCATTTAAATGAATTTCAGGTCAATCTAAATTGAGACAAGTTAAATTGCAATTTTACCTCGTGCACTTTTGCCGTCCAAATTCGCATCTTGAGATTTTTTGAAACTTCATTAATATTTCTTTACATATATTTTATGAGTTAAGAAAATTTCAATATGATCCTAACCTAAGTAGAAAAATTAAAATTTGATTCATCCACCAAATTTGAGCTTAAATTTGCACTATAGGCCTTTAAGAAGTCTAAGAATATTTTTTTGGCATATTTCTTATATCAATTAAACAAATTTCAACCTATTCTAAGTAGGCTGAAAAATGATTTTTTTTTTTTTTTTTTTTTGTCTGTGTTTATTTTCAACCTAGATTCACATTTTGAACTTTTTAAAAAATTAAGAAATATTCCACAATATGATTGTTATTAACACAGAAATTTTTGGCCTAATAAAAATGTGTCCAAAAAAATGATTATATATTTTATTACTAGGGCATTTTTTTTTTTTGGTGCCAAAATTCATATATCTTCTAAACTTCTCAAAATTTTGAAAAATTATTCTTCAAAGTGTCTTTTATTTGCTAAATAAATTATGGCACAATTGTTATAAATACTGGGAACACACAGTATTAATCAAAAATGAATTGATAGATTTAACTATCTTGTTATTCTAACAAATGTGTAACATGTACATAAATTCAACGCAAACACTATACGCATACGTCATGCAAAACCTAGAAGAAAATGTAAGTATAACAGGCTTGAAAGTAGATCAATTATTAGCAAGTCAATTTGATATATAAATTAAGAATTAATAAAGAATAATATACCTCAAATTAAAAATTACATATATGCATTCAAGAGTCTCTAGTCATTGCCTTCGAGATCAATTCACAAAAACATGGAATTACAAGAATTTAAAAAGAAATTATAAGAAAATTAATTTTAAGAGAGGAGATGAAAAGAAACCCTCAAAACCTCTCCAACCTACTCTAATCATTCTTAAAGATAATGAAAAATTCTTTCTCCATATTTGATTAGAAGAATTAAATGAAAGGATATAAATAATACTTTAAACTAATATGTACGATTAGATATAACATGTGATTAATTTTTTATGTGAACTTATTTTTTTTTTTTTATATTTGGTTGATCAGTATAAAATAAGATAAAAGATATGATTTGACATAAAATATAACATAAAATAATTTTAAACTTTTAAATTTTGACAATAAACAAATCAAATGATGAGATATTAATAATATCACATTCCGAGATATTATTTATCCTTTATTATAAATTAAACACAATATTAAAATTAACTTAATAAAAAATAACGAACTACTTATCTGATCTCCAACTACACAACTCAAACATCAAACAAACATTGCCAAGGAGTAAATACAACCACCGAATCCAAACATAAAAATTATATTTCCTCTCTAATCTCACACCCAACAAACCCGCTATAACAGCGTTTGTTTAATTCTTTTATTCCGTGGCAGCATTCCCATTCAGAATAGGATTCCGAAAACAGGTAACCAAAGTAGGGAATCACTAGTACATACATAGCTAGCTAAAATTAGTTACCCTTTACATTCCACAAAGCCAATATCTTCTTAAATATGGAAGTGGTCAAAACTAACTGCCTGGGCAGAGAACCTGAGAGATCAATTAAATCTAACTACAGCAATTTCCAACTATATGTTAAAAAGCTAGCTGAAGTTCAAAATAGGTGTCCAAGACCAGTGATGGAGCCATAAAATTCTGTCAAAGTTGACACTAATTATTAGATACATAAATAATTAGTGGGAAACGATTAATGAAAGAGTTTGATTGTCGTTGATTGTTAAAAAAAGAGAAGCAGAGAAAAAAAAAAGTCAAAGTATAGTTAAATATTTTTTAATTGTATTGAGTAGATTAGATATAATTACATTTTTATTAGTAGGTTAAAATTTATTCCTTTAATTGGATAACCTCAATTGATATTGAATAATTTTTTCTTCTTAGATGAATACAATTAATATTGAGTTAAAAACTTTTCCTTTTCCTAAATGAATGCAATTAAATACGAAAGATAACATAAAAAAAATAGTACAAAAAAAAAAAAATTTAAGGAGTGGACACATGTCCTGGGCTAGCCTCAACTCCGCCGCTGTCCCGGACTGTTAATGTGGTGGCTCCTATCTCACATTGGTTTTCCTTAGTCTTGTAGGTTTTCCTATCCCACATCGGTTTTC
>QLOD02036164.1:0-27715 GCA_003260245.2 Sideroxylon spinosum | reverse complement strand
AAAGTTGAATTTTATGGACTTTTATGGAAAACAAATGGGGCTCCAAACGGGGTGAATCATTAGGTAGCATTTGGTTTATATTTCTATTCTTTGTTTTCTTTTCTTGTTTTTTATTTTCTATTTTATGTATTTTATATTTTGAAAATCTCAAAACATGGAAAAAGAAAATGCATTTATTTTAATATTTTCTGTTTTTTGTGTTTTAAGATTCTCCTTGTTATACGTCAAAAAGGTTCAATCGTTTTGCATCTTATGGGTAAACCAATTTTCTATTTTTTGGAAAAGTTTTGAAAATACAAGTGATCAAATTCGGTTTTAACCTTTTTTCATATTTTTAAAAAAATAAAATGGAAAACTAATTAAAAATAGGTATACCAAATAGCATCTTAGTTTCTTGGCAATGAGTGGTGATCAATATGGTTGTTGCTTTGCCATTTGGTTGTCATTGGTTCATTACCTGATAGTCTCACCTACTAATTGGAGTCAACTATGTACGTTGCCTCTCGACTTGTACTCTTGTGGCAATGTTTAGTCTATTTCAAATAATATTTGATGGTAAATTATAGTTTGCACCCAAAACTTTTGATTAAATTTCCCTTTAGTGGTTGATTTTTTATTGTGTAATGTTAACTCTCTATCATGCACTATATCAATATATTTGAAATGGACGACAAGAGAATATATGAACTAATCCAAAGCAAAATATATATAATTCAAAGACCAAATTAATTAACAATGACCACACATCACAATTCTAGTTAATATGTACAATATAAGATAACAGTACATAGCTCTATCAACCATTCAACCATCATTACCATATAATAATACAATATAATTTAGTGGGTTACTATCCAAGTAACCATCAAATAATGCCTTTTCACATTACATGTACACTGCTTTAGTTCGTCATTATATCTTAAAAAAAATTGATAATTTTGAATATAGATAATTTTATAAACCACATTATACTTTTCAATTCCTTGATCAGTCACTCTTCTCTTATATATAAATTTTTCTTAAAACACCTTTATAATATATAATTTACTAAGTAATTACAAAATTTAGGTCACGTCTCGAACCTTGTAATTTAAAACGGATGGCATGGGAATATGAAACTAATAAGATAACATAAAAACTTATATCTAAGGTCAAGTCAAATCAAATAGCAACAATCAAAGTATCTCTCAAAAGTCCAACATTCCCATATTAAAATAAAAATAATCCAATAATGATAACTTCCAAAGGCCTACATTGCCACAATATATATTATCAACATAATACAAATTTCAATATCAATTGGGACCTACATCCCGGGTCAATAAATATAAGTATAATCATCCAACTACAACTTAATGAATAAGAGAACACTTCTCAATTAATTTAATATCTTAATTCAAGCATGCTCAATGGCACCCCACACTCACTGGTTAATTTAATATAACAAAATAACTATGAAAATATATTAATATAATATATACAAATATAATGATTCATAATTATGATCGGACTTGAGTCACTCATACCTAAATTGCCTACGTAAAGAACTATGGTGATCTTTACCTATTTCTCTGACTTTGCAACAAAATTCATTATCAATATCATGGCCATAAACATCATTATAAACAACCATCTTGGTATCTCAATACATAATAAAATTTAATCTCATGGTCATAAACATCATTATAAACAACCACCTTAGTACCTTAATACATAATAAAATTTAGTGCAGCCTTATATAATGAAAATTGATTGAATATATGCCAATACATACTCTAATCTCCATATATCCCCAAACTTATCTTAGAATTGGTGATACTTAGTGAAACACATGAAACCACCAATCATACCGTTTAACTTACGATGAACATATATAAAAAATATGACACGAGCAGGGACTAGTGTTACACCCCCTACAGATGTAAGACCTAGGAAAACCATATTATACTTCCTTGACTCTTTTACTAGAGAACCATGTTAAATCCCTCATCAGGGATCGCCTATCTCAAGCAAGATTTGAATGCAGTCTAGAGAAATTATCTAAATATATAATCTCAAGATTAACGTTTCTAATGACAAATATCTATTCATTTACTTCGATAGGGGATCTTCCAATATTTTTAAAATATTCTTTTTTCATTCTTACCAAAATCGTAGATTCCATTTGTGTACAGTATGTTAATAATAAAATTATAGTACTCTCAGCCAATCAAAAATCACAATATATATCCAGTTGATACTAACCCAGTCCCATGTATATGATATGCTTAATCATGTATATTTAACAGTAATATCTCGATAATATAATGAAGGCATGTTATGCTCAAGAATCCATATAAACTAATATCTTATAATCTTAAAAAATAGATAATTATGATATATACCCATCACACATAACATATCATCCAAGTGGTTCAAACAAACATAGAACCAGAATTGGCCAAACCTTCCCATGAGAAGGGCGTAGAAAGCTCATTAGATGCCTATGAGAACCACATGGGAAAGGCATTAGAAATTAAAGGAAAATATTGAGAGCTCCCTTAGACAACTAAATCGTGTGAGAAACTCATATGAAGCCCTCTCTGAGTCACAAGAATGTACCAAGAGCACCACAAGCCTTGCAAGAAGCTTGATCTCGTAGCCTATGATCTATAGCGTAGATCTGAATTATAACGAGCTCAATTCGACCTTTTCAATCCTAAATCCAAACATTCCAAACTCGGAAATGTAATCTTAACCAACACCAACACAATATATTTCAACATTAGGTAATAAATCTAAAAAAAAAAAAGATTCAACATATATATAAACCCTTATACATATATATACAAATATTTTTGTGTTGACACATGTGATGCACGAACGTATATAATAACTTTTTAATAACAAAAAAGAACTTATTATAAAATATTTTAATAAAGTTGTATAATTTCAATCAGTGGTGAACCTAGAAATTAGTATCAACGTAGGCCAAATCACAAGTAAAAATTTGAATTTCAACAAATGCATATAATACGATAAAATACAAAATACTATGTATTGATATCAAATATTTCTTACACAAAATAACCTTCAAATTAACAAAACAAACTACAACAATCTCCTTCATTCTTTCATATTCTGAGAACGTTGCAAAATAGTTTCATTATTAATGGTTTCGAATATGTCCCTTTCAATGTATGTCACCAAGCAATCATTCATCCATTCATCTCCCATTTGATTACGTAGTGAAATCTTTATAATATTCATTGCAGAAAAAGTTCTCTCAACCGATGTAGTTGCAACTGGTAAGATTAAGGTCAACTTCACTAGCAAATATACTAATGGATAAACAATATCCTTTTTTGTCTCAACTAATTTTTGAACAAGTCCACCAATCCCCATCACTTGAGAAAATTGATCATTGGATCTCATATCTATAATATAGATCTCAAGTTGATTATCAGATACCATGAGATCAAATGGGAAAAAATCAAGGGGATAAAATTTTACAAAATGAAGCAACTTTCTCTTATCAAAAGCAGAGAATGACTTGCTCGGATCAAGAGATGCCAAACACAACAATAGTCTATACTCACCTCATTAAAACTGCTATTCAATTCTTAAAGTTGCATATCTATAACTGTATAAAACAAATCAACCTGATAATGGTGAAGATATATGGTTTCTTGAGTATTGCAACGTGATCTTCCTCGAAGTACAAACAAATCTTCCATGTTTGGAACAACTATGTCATGTTTAGTACAAAAGGTAGAAACTTCATCTATCAAATTTTTCCATCCATCATCTCTCAAGTTTTGTAGTCGTTGCTAGGATACATTGACAAGAGTTATGGCATTTACAATATCTTGATTTTTCCTTTGTAATGCCTGTGACAACTCATTCGTAATCCCCAACACAGGTTTCATTAAGTGCAGCTTGAATGCAAATTCAAAAGATTCGATGGCATCCGATACATCACTTGCCTCGGCTCTTTGGTCTGAATATGCTCCATCATTTTCTACAACCTCAAGTACATCAATCACTGAGGGGAATAATACAATCAAACTCAACAATGTATGATAATGTGAACCCCAACATGTGTCTCCAACTCTTTTCAATGTTGCTTCTTGATTCAAATCCCGCCCAGTTATAATTTCACCACTACAAATTCCTATAAACACATTTTCAAATTGTTTCTGTCGTAGAATATCCCTTCTTTTACAGGAGGCTCCAACAGTATTTGACTAATATGTAATTAAATTAAAGAATGAACCAATCTTTTTATATTTTTTTTTTTGCAATTGCTACAAGTGTCAATTGAAGTTGATGGCAAAGCAATGGACATGAAAAAAGCAGATTCATGCTCCAACATAATCAAAGTTTTTAGACCATTGAACTCACCTTGCATATTACTAGCTCCATCATAACCTTGGCTACGTTAACTTGACATACTCAATCCATGTGTAGCAAAAAGAGACTCAATGGCTGCCTTAAGTGATAAGGCAATAGTATCTCCAATATGTACAATGCCAAAAAAAAAGGCTCAATGATGCATCCTCTTTTTTCCATGTAATGTAAAACAACTGCCATTTGTTCTTTTACTGATATGTCACGAGACTCATAAACTAAGACAGAGAATAATTCATCTCCTATATCTTTTAGGATAGCATTTGTGGTTTCAATTGCACAAGCATTCACAATATTTTTTTTAAATTGTAGGAGCTATCATTTTCAAGCTTTCAGGAGCATTTTTCAATATAGTTTGCTTAACTATCTCATCATGGTCCGCATACCACTGTAGAAGTTTAAGGAAGTTTCCTCCGTTTTTTGATTGAACCGATCAATCATGACCACAAAAAGACAAGACTTGACATAAAAGAAACCTAATGCAATCAACTGATGCTATTAAACGAATATGATGATCAATTTGAGCTTGATCAAATTGATTTGACAAACATACTTCAATATGTTGACTTTGTTTCATTAAATCCTCACAAGCCATCACACATTTGCTATGTATGCTATTATGGTCTCCAACATGCATATTTAATCTTCCTTTTGTTTTCCAATTCGTAAACCCTTGACCAACAAATGAATCACCACCCCCTTGTTCACCTTGGTCGGGATTAACCAGATAACAACACAAATAAAAGGCCTCATCTTTTGCTATGTTATACTCCAACCAATTACCATGTTCATTGAACCACGTAGGAATAAATCTACATTTTTCTTTTCCAAATTGTCTCCAAGGAAACACATGATTTCTAGGTTGACAAGCGCCTCTTTGCAAATATGCTCTTCGAACTCTCTCTCTCTCTATCATTAACATTATAAGTATAAATATTTTTTCTTAATCCAGGATCACCAGGAAGGCCATTTAAATTGGCATGTACACCAGGAGCAGGAGTGGAAGGAATATTTGAAGGGACTTATGCATTATGAGGACTTTGACATTCTTGAGAATTGGAATCTTCCACTTCAATTATTTGTTTCTTATAGCATTTGTCCATAGTTATTCAAAATAAAACAACAGATATTAGTGTCAAAATTAGCACTATGAATTAATCTATATCTTAGGCAAAGATCTCCCTATGAAATAGGATGGTATTTCATAATCAAATGTGCATATCAGAGCAATAAAAGTCACAATTTTGCAAAAAAAATAAATAAATAAACATCCCTTAAATTTTATCTTATACTTTATTCAAAAGGTAAATAGATTAATAAGCATATTTTATTTTATCATTTAAACTTTATCAGAAAAAATCCCATTTCAGAACTTATAACTTTGTTTTTTTCATATGTTTTAAATATCTTATTAAACCACTTAATCCAAATGGAAAATTTGGAAAATATTCACATCTGATGGTATCATATTTTAATTAAATTTAAACTCAAAACATGCATAAAATTCTACACTTTTACAAAATTAGAATCTAATAAATTTACATTATTGTATGAAATCCAAGAAACTTACAACAACTACCAGATTGAAATTTCTTGGAAAAAAAATATTTAGGCAAATCATCTCCTCAATTAAAAGTGAATTCACGAAACCAAAATATCAATTACCCATATAAATAAAAGCAAACATATCCACACACACACACACACACATATTATATGTATATATAGCAAATACTTGGCCCATGGAAACTATCAGATATCAAAATCAAAAAGTATCACAAAACATTACCGAAAAGCATCACAAAGCCTTTCTTACTAATGATTCATAAAGCATTATCGTCTGGCGTCCAAAGTTAACGTTTCGACGAGCGAATATTTCGTTCCGTTGCAGCGCCGCTCTTCATCTTCACATTTAGAGCTCGGGATTGCAATAATATAAAAAAATGGGTTTAAAGCTTTTTATATGCGGGTCTAGTCGGGTTGGGTTTAAACTTCTAGTGTAGGCGAACGCCTATGCTGGAAGCTTCGTGCATCCGCCTCTGATTCCAATAATAACTATTGAATATTTTTTTATATTTATATTTTTTATTCATATTAACTTTAATAAGTTGATGACATTTATTAAAGTCAAGTTTTTATATGAATACCAAAAAATTATTTTTTATCAAATCTCGATCCGACCTAATCTTAAAAATTAAGCTTGGCTCTTGATTATATATTCAAAGGCTATTTCGTTGCCACTAATTTTTACAAACTTTTCATCCAGTTTCAACGTTTACCAATTTTGTTCATTAAAATTTATCAAACACATTTTTAATTGTTACTAACTTTCTTCAAATTTTACCAACTTTCTTTAACGTTTACTAACTTTCCCTAATTTTCTCCAAATTTTACTAATTTTCTCTAATTTGCTATAACTTTTAAAAATTTTTACTAAATATAAATTTTTTTTCAAAAGTGACACATGAAAGTATCCGGACAAAAATTGCTAGAAATTTCACTTTTTTTTTTGTACATCAAACGCGCCTTAAATCTCAAACCTAATTAATCAACCCGATTTTTTTATTATTTCAAAGCGTTTGTCAATTTTAATTTTGAGTTTTATTGTAAAATCAACTTGAATTAAAATAATATTATTCTTAAATGTATTAATCATATATTATACTTTATCAAAATAACTCAAATACTGAGTACTATTAATAAATAATTTAACCGGAGGAACAATTATAATTTAAAAAAAATTATTTCCAAGTATAACTAATATTCAGGGCTTTTTTATATTCTTAAATTTAAAATATACTAAGAGTTGTTATTGCGAGAAGAGTTAGATTTTTTTAAATTTAATAATATTTAGTCATTTTTAAACACTTTTTCAATCCTAATTAATACTTAGGCATTTTTTTTTCTTTGAGTTTATAATTTAAATCATAATGCATTCAAAAATATAAACTAATAGGCAAGTGGGTCTGTTGTAGGAATTCATGAGCTCATTTCACATTGTTTAAGATAACATAGCATAATGCTAGTGGCTATCTAGACAAAAGGAAAAAATAAAGTTGTAGTTATGTATCCATATGGGACAAATGTAGGTAAAACAAGAAAAGAGATTACTGAAAAAATAAAAGATATATAAAATATTTAATTAAAAATGTTATGTAAAAAATAAAATAGTAAATAGGGAAAATAGACTTATTTGGATTCAATAAGAAATAATTACAACATGTTGGTATATATATAGAGATAATATTGAATTAAAAAAATAATTCAAATATTGCATATTAATCAATTTTTAAACTAGATGGTCAATATGATCAGTTTAAATTTAAAATTAAATTTAAAAAAAATTTACTCCCAAGTTTTGATAATATTTCGATATAATAAAGTTGTTATTGTGACTGAAGTTATGTTTTTTTAATTTAATTAATATTTAATAATTTTTAAATCCTTTTCCAAGTTTAATTAATATTTAGGGATTTTTTATTTTTAAATATGTAAATATGTAAATTTTATGAGTATAGTGAACACCAGCAAATGGGTTTATTTAAAAAATATTGAGCCCATTTTACATTTGTTGCGATTATGAGAAAATAATGAATGAAGACTTTTTAAATGAGAAAATAAGGAATTAAAAAAATAAGAAGAGAGTATTTTATTCAAAGAATTGTAAGAAAAAAAAAACGAAATAGTGAATAGGGAGTGTTGTGTAAGATTTGATTTAATGAGAAAAAAAATATGAAGTAATTACACAATTTTAGTATACGTATATAGAGATAGATAAATAGAATAAAATGATTTTTTGATTTTTTTTTTTATAAAACTAACTCAAATTAAAAATATTATTATTAATCATATGGTCAAATTGACCAATTTAAATTTAAAATTGGACTGAAAAATTACTCACAAAACATAATATTAATTAAAAAACATTAAAATTGTTATAATAAGAGAATTTCAACTCTTTTACAAGCCTAATTATTATTTAGGAATTTTTTTTTTTCATTTTTAAGTTTAATTCTTAATATATTTGAAATATGTAA
Organism: Sideroxylon spinosum; assembly: GCA_003260245.2. Classification (NCBI taxonomy): domain Eukaryota; kingdom Viridiplantae; phylum Streptophyta; class Magnoliopsida; order Ericales; family Sapotaceae; genus Sideroxylon; species Sideroxylon spinosum. Next base: position 19,289 of record QLOD02036164.1, on the reverse strand, counting down.
AATTTTCAACTATAGTGAATTATTAAACAAATGGCATCCATTTTATGACCCAAAGAGCTCACTTCACATATATTAAAATTGTATACCATAACTTTAGTAGTTTTATATGCAAAAGAAAAAGTAAAATTGTGGTCTTTTACTAACATAGGACAAAAAGAAATAAATATTTTCAGAATGGGAGGGAATGAAAGAAAAGAGTGTCAAGTAAGATTAAAATGAAAAAAAAAAAGACAAACATATCATGCTAATAATCTCAAGACAAACATGAGTTCGCCCACCTACATCAGATCCTAAGCAAAATAGAAGAAAATGCGAAAGTCTTCAAACTTCAATGACTCGTATCTCACTCCTCAGACACGATCACCACAAATGGACACTGGAATGATGATCACCGCGTCGAGAGCTTTCAGATCCGACCAGTCTCATCCTCTGACCTTCACTGCCTCTCTCTTCTTTCTCTCTTCTTCCCCTTTATCTCTCTCTTTCTTTCTTATCATCTTCTTTATTCTCAACCATGGTAGAAAAAAAAATAAAAAGAAAAATAAAGGGAAGAAAGAAAAAGAGAACAATGAAGCTTAATAAATGGCCAAAATTAAATATCAGGTGATAGGAGATATTTCTCAACCAACCTAGGCAGTAGGCTGACCTTTTAACGACCAGTTTCCCTCCTGGATAGTTCTAAGCAACATAGACCGAAGTGTGCCAACTGACTTATCTAGAAGACTCCGCATCATCCATATCAAGGGCCGATTGGAGAACAAGGTGCAATCTCGGTAGCTCTGTGATTCTCGCCTAAAATGTTGTAATTACACTGATTGGATCACCATGAACCGTAAGAAAATCATCAAGATATATTTGAAATCCAATGTCTCCCTTATCTCAATAAGAAAAACACAATAAATCAGGGAAGATTCCTAATTTGTCTCCACTTGCAACTTTGTAAGACATTCTTATAAATAAGCAATAAAGTCACCATCACAAGTAAGACATTCTAGCCTTACTATTGCTCTGCCGAAATATATTCCCATAATCTTTGCTAACTTAAGTATTAGAGGGTTTTTAGCATACACCACACTGGTGTCTATGGCACACAAATAACCAGATCAAGAATTGGATCAAGAGCACGAAGAAAACACCACCATCAATTAGCGTCTTTTGTGGGAATCAACATTCCTATTGATTTTTGTAGTCCAAATTAGATCGAGGATACAAACCCAACCAAGCTCGATAATGTCGAACGAGAATTAAAACATCAAAAAGATCATAGCGATGGAAAGGCAGTTTGCATAGATGACTGCAACCATACAAACTCTGATATCCCAAATTCAAGTGCTCCTGCAACGTATAGATCTTATGATTGCTGCTCCACCTCTAGGTCATGTTCTATCACCCTGAGATCCATTGACGAATGACACAGATAGTGTTAGAGGCCATGCCCACAATAATCAATAGAGGCGAGGTTATGGAAGAGAACGATGGCTAGAGTTAGCAAATTGAAGATAGAACAAATAGACTATCAGTAGAAGAACGTCATGATTATTGAAGATAGAGCAAATAGCCAAATTATTCCTTCTCGAATCGAGGTTGAAGCTGGGAAGATTAAGAATACAACTGCGATCAAGTAACGAATTAGAGCCATGCAGGCTCAGGTCAATGGGGTTCTAGCGGTAGTACAAGTTTCCAATGATGTAGATGTTTTAGTCGACAGAGCAAGTACCCATTTCACCCCCATAGTAATGGAATGCTCCCTTCCACCAAAGTTTAAAATTCCGATAGTGAAGATTCCAAATTTAACTCAAATTGTAACTCTACAAGATATTCTTATAAATAAGCAACAAAGTCACCACCACAAGTAGGACATTCTAGCCTTACTATAATGCCCCAAAATCCACAATCTAGGGACGTAAGGACAAAACCCACAATAACCAACATAAATTAGAGCAGAAGCTAAATTTAAATGGTATTCAATATAAGAATATTCAAGGTCTATAAGCTACAATAAAAAGGCTATAATCTACGTGCCACAAACCGCCCTAAAACCAATATCCAAATAAAATTACATGAAACAAAAATAAAGACACATCATGACTAGCTACTCCATCTCATAGGTCCATCATGAACATTTGCCCCTGCAAGATCAACTGTAGGGAGGTGAACAGTAAATCATGTGTACTTAAAAATAAGCATATAAAAATAAATTTCTTAATCATACAAGGCGAAAAGTACTTAATCAACTTTAAATTAAGTAAAACTCTTTTATCAATTTCACAATAATATCACAATGTCCATATTCATCATACTATTATAAATTAAATAGCTACTTAGCGATGATCCCGCAATCTCATGCTAAAACAACACCCACATCTCAATCATATCTCTATATATATATATATATTAATATCATACTATAGGTTAGGTAATCTACAAGGATAGTTTGTGGCCATAGAAACCCAAAATAATCCCCAGGCCTAAGCCATGGGGTACAATTAGTCTCACAGTCCCAAATGTACTCATCAATCTTCAGACCTCAGTCGTGGGGTAGAACTGGTCCCCTAGTCCCAGATGTACTCATCAATCCCAGACCCCAGTCATGGGGTACAATTGGTCCAGCAGTCCCAAATGCCCTCATGGCCCTAGCCCTACAGTGCCAGTTCATCTCATCTTGCCTTAGTAGGTAAACCGATCCCCCAGTCCCAATTTTAATATGTGCTAGTGAAAGCTGTACATACACTTTGTAGGTTTCTAGCCTACTCGCTGTGCTATGCCACCCTGCATAAGTTTCGGGGCTTTTGACCTATCGGCTCTAGAACCCACTCTTTCTAGTACCTTTAACGGCCCCAATATCAAAATCAATCTTAAACAATTTCCTTTAACAATAACGTATCACACACAAAATTATTCTTAAATAAATTTTTTTGTGTTCGCCTTTTATGTTATAAGTCTTATAACTCTATCAAATGAAATTTGATGTAACAATATTCAAAAATATATACAACTAATTTGATAAATAAAATTTAACATCAAGCATATGTCATGCCCCGAAATCCACAACTCGGGAACGTGGGGACTAAACCCACAATACACATCAAACCACATCAATATAACTTAATCAAAATAGAAGCCAATTAAAATAGGCATTTTTCAACTTCTTAAATATTCAAAATATCTTTAAAGTGCCCTAAAAATGGGCTACAAAACCATGCCACAAATATGGGCCCCAAATCAATACTCCATTACAATATTTTTTTTTTAAAACATTGGAACGCAAAATAAAATAATTCATCCAGCTTTGGCCACCAAGATGGCTAGCTAACTTGCTGGTCCATCACAAGTTTCAACCCCTGCATTATAAACTGTAGTAGGGGTAAGCACTAAATTCTACGTGTGCTCAGAAAGTACTTATAAAATATAATTTCTTAATCATGCAAAACAATCAACACTTCATCGATATTAGTAAAATTAATATCTTACAATTTCCAAAATTTTCATACTTAATCTTACTGTTCTAATTAAATTATTACTTAACCATGATCCCGCAGTCTCATGTTAAAAATAAATCACATCACATCAGTCACGTCACCACACATCAATATTATATTATGGGTCGATACTCTGCAAGTTTAATCTGTGGCCTCAGAACTAAACCCAAAATAAATCCCTAGGCCTAAGCCGTGGGATACAACTAGTCCTACAGTCCTAGATGTACTCATCAAATCCCCATACCTCAATCATAGGGTACAATTGGTCCCGCTGTCCCAAATGTACTCATTTTACCTTAGTAGACAAACCGGTCCCGCAGTCCCAGTACTAAATATACGCTAGAATAAGCCGTGTATACATTTCGTAGTTTTCAAGCCTACTGGTTATGCTAAACCACCCTACGTAGGTTTTGGGGCTTCCAATCCTTAGGCTTTAGACACCACTCTTTCTAGTACCCTTAATGACCCCAATATCAAAAATCAAGTCCCAAGTAATTCTTTTAATTAACAGCACAACATACACAAGAGTTCTCCCTAATTTGGGTTTTTGTGCTCCTCATTTAAATTAATAAGTCTTATGAAGTAATTTTCCCAGGCCTAAGTTTCATGTTACCCATTTATAAATATCATTCTTTTTACAAAATATATCAAATAAATGTCATGCGAACATATTCAAAAATATATATGCAACTAGGATGCAAAACAAAATTTTACATCAAGCATGTTATGACAAAAAAGGATTTAAGACATAAATTTTGATAATTCATGAAAAGTAGAAAATAAAATATTTTTTGTAAATTAAAATCCTAAAATACTTATAATTAACTCTAGTTTTATAAAAAAAAATTAGAATTTATTCATAAAACCAAATAATACATATTTTAAGAAAACTAAATAGGTATTTCTGTTAGGACCATCCAGAATAGCTCACATTCCCGATTTTTATAAACTCTATTTTAAATCCAATATTTATGAAATTTTTATAGAAACCTAATTTATATGTCTAGTTTAACATATAAAAATTTAATAAATTAAATCAACTTTTATTTATACTTTTTATACCAAAAATCAAATTGTTGTCGATGCAGCAATATAATCCAGACAGCCAATTTTAAATATTTTTATAAAATAGGATAATGATAAAAAATTTATAAATATTTTAATGTAGACTCTCTGAAATTTCTGACCTCATATGTAAAATTTTTAGAAATTAATTTAATCTCTACATATAAATTTTATATCAAAAATTAAACTCGTGTCAGCACAGCAATTTATGACAAACAGTAAACTTTCACGATTTTTATAAAATTCATTTTAGATAAAAAGACTACAAAAATTTTAATGGATTTTAATTTAGATATATACACCAGCTAGAAAAATATCAAAAATTAATTCGATTTCTAAGTATGAATTTCATATAAAAACAGTACGCTGATCCTAGCATAGAAATCCCAACCAAAAAGTCAAGTTTGACTATTTTTAATAAATTCATTTTAATTCAAAAAATTATGAAATTTTCACAGGAAACTCATATGCATGACTAGTTTAACATATAAAAGTTTCAAGAATTTAATCAATCTCTAAGTATGATTTTTACCAAAAGAAGAAAAGGAACAGTATACTCGTTTTTGTGTGGAAGCTCCAGAATTGCATATGACCAAAAAAAAAACAAAACAAATCAACTCATAGAACAAGTTTAACCTTGCAAATATACATATACATGACATGATAAAAAAAATATTAAATAAACACAATCACACCAACCTCGTATTATATACGTCAAAAAATGTATATAAATACTCAAAAAAAAAAAATACCAACTCAAGTTGGCCCTATAAATAGTCTCTGTCAAATTCACTCCCAACGTTTATCTATGATTATGGTCGTCATCTCTTTCAACAGATAAATGGTAGGCACAATTCTCTCTTTCTTTTTGTTTTCCTTTTTTTTTTTTTTACACAGAAGGAAGACTGAGAAGGTATCTAGAGTTATACGAGAGAAGAGGTAACTGAAGGTGAAAATTGAGTAAAAAAGTATTCATATATAAATTAAAAGTCCTCCCCTCTCTCCCACTCGGTGCATTCACCCCTCTTAAAATCTCCTTAACTCCTCCTTAATTCCTCCTCTAACTCCCATACAACCTGCCAACTCTTAGCCTCCCCTTCCTAATGATGAGATATTAACATATAATTAAATACATACCTATGCACAACATTAATACATCTAACATAAAATAAATTAACACAAAAAGATATACATAAAATATAAATGGGGTCTAAAATATTTGAGCTTTTAAATATTATAAACTGAAAATAAAAATACTAAAAAATTTTAGGTCTTTACATCCTCCCCTCCTTATAAAAATTTCATCCTCGAAAATTAAATAGCAAAATAATACAACAAAAATCAGGCAAATAAGTCAGAAAAACAATGTCTCATATCCTGTTCGCGCTCCCAAGTCGACTCTTAATATCTACAAAGCCTCGTAAGATGCCATCTCAATACTGGACTAATAGCTGTTATTGTAGGCAAACTCTACTAATGAAGGTGCGCTTCCCAGCTACCCTGAAAATCCAGCACGCATGACCGAAGCGTGTCCTCTAAGATCTGAATGATATGTTCAGATTACCTATCTGTCTGAGGATGATAGGCGGTACTTAACATCAATTTTGTACCCATAGCTTGTTGGAGACTCTACAAAAAACGTGATGTAAATCCGGGATCTCTATCTGACACGATTGACACCGGAGTCCCATGTAGTCTCACAATCTCCCAAATGTACAACCGAGCAAAGCTATCCATGGAGTCACTCAAACATATCGGTAAGAAGTGTGCCGACTTTGTTAACCTATCCACCACTATCCAAATAGTGTCATGCTTCTTGGGAGACTTAGGTAAATTGGTAACGAAGTTTATTATGATATTCTCCCACTTCCATTCTGAAACCGACAATGGCTGAAGCAACCATGCTGGCCTCTGATACTCTGCTTTCATTTACTAGTAAGTCAAACACTTGCTCACCAACTCGGCTATATCTCTTTTTATTCCAGCCCAAAAGAACTATCGGCGAAGATCTTGGTACACCTTTGTCCCTCCGGGATATACTATAAACTTGGAATGGTGAAACTCTCTTAACGCTGCATCTCGAATTGAAATTGGCACAAACATCCTTCCCTGAAATCTCAATCCTCCATCTGATCCTGACCTCATCACTACTCACCCGTACCCGGTACTCCTTAAACTTAGCATCAATACCTTGGGCTTCAACGACTCTGCTTAACAAGGTATGTTAAACCACTGCAGAACATAATACTATTTTATTCTCGGCCTCCTTAGAGTCAAGCCCAAACTCACTCAAACTATCCATCATCTTCCATTCTCGCACTGCCACACTAGCTAAGGTGGTATGAGTCTTCTGACTTAAGGCATCAGCAACCACGTGGGCCTTGCCCAGATGATAGTGCAACTCGAAATTAAAGTTCTCCACATATTCAACCCATTTTCTCTATCTTAGATTCAGATCCTTCTGAGTAAATACGTATTTCAAGCTCTTATGGTTGGAGAAAACTTCAAATTTCTCCCCATAGAGATAGTGCCCAACTCTTAAGTGCAAAGATAACTGCTACCAACTCAAGATCGTGCACCGGGTAATTCTTCTCATGAGTCTTTAGTTGCTGAGATCCATAAGCTACTACCTTCCTTTCTTGTATCAAGACATAGCCTAAACCATCATTGGATGCGTCATAGTAAACTGCATACCTCAATCTCCTTTCTGGGATTGTAAACACTGGAGCAGAAGTCAATCTTTTCTTCAATTCTTGTAATGAACACTCGCAAACTTCATCCCACACAAACTTGACCCCTTTCTGAGTAAAAAAAAGGACATCAGCCCAGCTAGTCATGAAAAATCTAACACAAACCTCTGGTAGTATCCAACCAGCCCTAGGAAGCTACGAATTTCAAACACAGTTGTTGGCCTTGGCTAATCTATAACTGCTTCAATCTTTGAAGAATATACGGCAACACCTTCACCAGATATCATATGCCTGAAGAATTTTACCTCCTGGAGCCAGAATTCACACTTGCTAAATTTGGCATATAGCTGATGGTTCTTCAAGGTCTGGAGTACAATCTGTAAATGTTTCTCATGCTCTTCCTTTGATCGAGAATATATCAATACATCATCGATGAAAATGACCACAAATTAGTCTAAATATTAACTGAACACTCGGTTCATCAGATTCATAAAGATTGCTGGTACATTAGTCAACCAATTGGCATAATTAGGAACTCGTAATGGTCGTAACAAGTCTTAAATCTTGTCTTGGGGACATCCTCTGTTCGCACCCTCAATTGATGATAATCCAACCTCAAATCAATCTTCGAAAAACAAACTGACCCTTTCAAGTCATCAATCCTCGGTAAGGGATATCGATTCTTGATGGTAACTTTATTCAATCTTTTATAGTCAATGCACATCCGAGAGTACCATCCTTCTTTGCTGCAACTAGTGCTAGTACACCCCACGGAGATGTGCTAGGTTGGACAAGCCCCTTTGAGGTTAAATCTTCAATCTGTACCTTCAACTCAGCTAGCTCTGCAGGTGCTAACCGATAAGGCGTAATAGAGATTGGTTTGGTCCCTGGAGCTAAGTGAACCACAAACTCCATTTCTCTTTCTGGTGGCAAGCTTTATAAGTCTTTCGAGAATACCTCTGAAACTTCACAAACTACCCGTGGCATCTCAGCCACACGTTGCTTCCCATCTTCCACTGCTAAATAGGTAAACAAACTACAAAGGTCCACTGTCCTTGCCCATCTAGAGAAGGCAAAGTTCGAGGGCTATAACGATCTCCTGTAAACATTATCACCTCCCCTTCAGGAGTGTGCAAGTTCACACGTCCCTTAGAACAATCAATGAATGCTCGGTACGCAATTAAACAATCCATCCCAAGTATCACATCAAAACTTTCCATTTTTAGCACAATAAAATCATACGAGAATTGATAATAATCTACTGAGGTCTCCATCCTTACTGCTATTACACAACCCCGAAAAACTCTACCCAACTGGGAGTATCCCCCGATTGGGGTTTCAATATATAAAGGTGGTGACAAGTATTCAACAGATAATTTAAGTGTAGACACACAATTCTCCGATACAAATGAATGCGAAGCTCCCGTATCTACCAAGACAATAACATGTGAGGAGAAAACCGTAAATGTATCTCTAGCCACAATAGGCTTAGCAAGTCTATCAGTCAGTGCTATGGCAAATACCCTCCCTGGAGTGGGAGCTGTTGGTTTCATTCTACCTCTCTGCCCCTGTTGTGGACCACCCTGAGCTGTCATCTAAAAACATTTGGCAGTACCCAGTGGGTCGTGCCGGAACTGACTCTGGAAAGACTTTGATGCTGCCGACCTACTACTCCGAACTGACTGTGTCGACTGTTGGAATTTTGCTGTACTATTACTCTGAGGATAGCTTCTAGAGATATGGCCCTGTTGCCCACAAGAATAACACATTGGCAGTCCCGACCTCGACTCAAATCGCGACTCAAATTGCTGCTCAGTTTTGGTCGATGCATTCCTCCGTGGGCAATGATACTTCTTATGCCCCAGTTGATTACAAATATGGCACACAATCGGCCCTTGGGACTGTACCCTGCTAGCTATCTGAGTAGGAGCCACACTCCTCTGCTTGAAACATTGTGGCTGAGACTCACTAGGTCCCTTCCTTTTCTTTTCTTGTTCATGTTGTCTGACTGAGGAGCAATACTCTTACTTGGCTTGTTTTCATTCATCCTCCTGACATCATTTAGGTCCTTCTCAACGGTCATAGCCCTAGCAGTCAAGATCTTGTAATCATCCAACCCTAATGGAACAACTCTGCTCCTGATGCCTACTCGCAGACTCCTCTCAAACCTTCCGCACCTGTATCTCTTTATGGATACCAGTTCTGGAGCATAAGTGGATAGTGATGCAAATCGGCTCTCATACTCCAGTATTGTCATAGTCCCTTGAGTCAATGCCATGAATTCATCCCTTTTCGCATCCCTGAGAGCGATAGATAGAAAGTGCTCATGGAATAACTCTGGAATCTCTCCTAATTTGAAATTGCCACATCCTGTGAGCCTTCTATAGAACTCCACCATCACCAGTGAATTGAAATATGACAAGGGAAATCTTTATCTGAATATCTAAATGGACTTGAGAATTTTCTCACATTGGCTGAGAAAACCCTCTACAACATCAGAGTCTGGCACTCCGTCATAACTGGGGGGCTTCATCCTCCTAAAGCATTCTAAAGATCCCATCAATTGACTAGTAACTGGTGGAGGTCTCATTCATGCTCCACCTCCTGCTAATACTACCATGGCTACTACAATCTATTCATAAACATGGCAGGATCAAATGCCTCCGGTGTTTAAATCGAAGGCTGTTCGGACTGTACTTTCTCCTACTGTGGCACTGGAGCCACACCCGGTAGAACCTCAAACCCTGTACCTGCATTAGACCCCTGCTCACGAGTCAACTCCGGATGTATCTTCTTAGCTGGGGCACCACGGCCTAAACCAGCCTGAGCTCCATGATCACGGCCAAGACCAACTTGAACCCCACGACCCATTGGTCGCCTACGTCCTCTACCCCTAGCAACTGGTGCAACCCTTTGTGCCATTGAACTAGAAACAAGGAAAAACTAAATTTAGATTTTTGAAATCATACATAACACAATTCAAAACACATAACCCCAAAACTAGAAAGAAAGAAAAAAAATTCCCACTGTTCCTAGGTATTCCTAAACCTAAACTCTGATACCAAGCTGTGACACCCCGAAATCCACTACTCGGGAACGTGGGGACTAAACCCATAAATACACATCAAACCACATCAATATAACTTAATCAGAGTGGAAGCTAGTTAAAATAAGCATTATTCAGTTTCTTGAATATTCAAAATATTTTTAAAATGTCCTAAAAAGGAGCTACAAAACCAAAACCACAAATATGGCCCCAAATCAGTACTTCATTGTAATATTTTTTTTTTTTAAACGTTGGAATGCAAAATAAAATAATTCATCTAGCTTTGGCCAGCGGCTAGCTAATCAGTTGGTCTATCACGAGCATCAACCCCTATATTACCAACAGTAAACTCGTGTCAGCACAGCAATTTATGACAAACAGTAAACTTTCAAGATTTTTATAAAATTCTTTTTAAATCAAAAGACTACAAAACATCTACTGGATATTACTTTAGATATATACTCCAACATATAAAAATATCAAAAATTAATTCAATGTCTAAGTATGAATTTCATATAAAAATAATGGGTTGATTCTAGCATAGAAATCCCAACCAAACAGTCAAGTTTGACTATTTTTAATAAATTCATTTTAATTCCAAAAATTATGAAATTTTCACAGTTTGTCTAAAATGCCGTCATGAGGACATCATCTGTTCACACTCTCAACTAGTGATAACCGAACCTTAAATCAATCTTTGAAAAACAAACTGATCTCTTCAATTGATTAAATAGGTCGTCAATCCTTAACAAGAGATACTTATTCTTGATGGTGACTTTGTTTAGTCTCCTATAATCATTGCACATATTAAGTGTGCCATTATTCTTCGTTACAAACTGTGCTAGTGCACCTAATGGAGATATGGTGGATTGAATAAACCCCTAAGTTGTTAGATCTTCAATCTGAGTCTTCAACTCGGCCAACTCTGTAGGTGCCAAATTGATAAGGTGTAATGGATACTGACTCGGTCCCAAGAGTCAAGTCTATCGTGAACTCCACCTCTCTTTCTGGTGGCAAGTCAAAGAAGTCTTCCAGGAACACCTCCAGAAAATCAAAAACTGCCTATGGCATTTCAATCACACATTGCTCCCGATCTTCCACTGGTGAACAAGCAAACAAACTACAAAGGTCCACTTATCCTTGCCCGTCCAAAGAATGCAAAATTTGAGGACTGCAACAGTCTCTTGTAAACTTTATCATATTCCCCTCAGGATTGTGCAAAGTCATATAGTCCTTGGTATAGTTGATAAATGTTTGGTAGGCAACCAGCCAATCCATCTTAAGTATTCTGTCAAAACTGTCCATCTTCAATACAATGAAATCAAACAAAGACTGATAATCATCTGCTAAGGCCTCCCTTTTTACAGCCATCACATAACCTCAATAAAATTTATCCGACTAAGAGTATTACTTGGTTGGGGTCTCAACACGGAAAGACAGTGATAAGAATTCAATAGATAAACCAAGCGTAGAAACATAATCCAGCACTCGTATTAGACATCTGCTCATAAATTAACTCTGGATGCATATTGTCAACTTGGAGCCTTTCAACCCAAACCATCTTAAACTACACGACCATGGCCACAATTACGACCGGCCTAAACCTTGTGACCTTGGGTCACCCATGTCCTCTATCTCTAATTACTAACACAACTTTCAGCGCCATAAGGTTAGAAACTAGGAAAAGCAAACATAAGATTCAAAAATTTAAAACACTTCAAACATCAAGTCACATATAGTACTTCAAACGCCAAGTCACATATAACACTTTAAATATAAAACTTCAAAACCATAAAAATTTCCACTGTCTCTATGTATTCCTAAACCAAGACTCTGATACCAAATTGTCACACCCCGAAATCCCCAACCCGAGGACATAAAGACAAATCCCACAAATAACCAAAATAAATTAGAGCGGAAGTGAAATTTAAATGGTATTCAATATAAGAATACTCAAAGTCTATAAAACTGTCATAAAGAGGCTACAAACTACGTGCGATAAATCAAGCCCAAAACCAATATCCAAAATGAAACTACATGAAATGAAAGTAAAACATATCATGACTAGCTACTCTATCTAGCAGGTCCATCGCAAACATCTACCCCTACAAGATCAGCGGTAGGGAGGTGAACAGTAAATCACGTATGCTCAGAAATAAGCATATATAAATAAATTTCTTAACCATGCAAGGCAAAAAGTACTTAATCAACTATAAAGAAGTAAAACTCATTTATCAATTTCACAATAATATCACAATGTCCAAATTTATCATACTATTCTAAATTAAATAGCTACTTAGCCATGATCCCATTGTCTCATGCAAAAACAACACCTATCATCTCAATCATGTCTCATATGTGTGTGTATATATATATTAAAACCATACTATGGGTTAGGTACTCTACAAGGATAGTCTATGGCCATAGAAACCCAAAATAATCCCCAGGCCTAAACCATGGGGTACGATTAGTCTCACAGTCCTAAATATACTCATCAAATCCCCAAGTCGAAGCCATGGGGTAAAATTGCTCCCGTAGTCCCAAATATACTCATCAATCCCCAGACCTCAGTCATGGGGTACAATTGGTCCCGCAATCCCAAATGTACTCATAGCCTTGGTCCTGCAGTCCCAGTCATCTGATCGTGCCTTAGTAGGCAAATCGGTCCCGCAGTCCTGATTTTAATATACGCTAGTGAAAGCCATATATACACTTTACAGATTTCTAGCCTACTCGCTATACTATCCACCCTGCGTAAGTTTCGAGACTTTTAACCCTTCGGCTCTATAACCCACTCTTTCTACTACCTTTCACGGTGCCAACATCAAAAATTAATCTTAAACAATTTCCTTTAATGATAGGCTTCATATACAAAATTATCCTTAAGTAAGGTTCTCTGAGTTCACCCTTTACTTTATAAGTCTAATGAAATATAATGTTCTTTTGGGCCTAAGTTTCATGTTAACCTTCTCTAAATATTATTCTCATTACAAAATCTATCAAATGAAATCTCATACAACCATATTTAAGAGTATGTACAATTAATTTGACAAATAAAATTTAATATCAAGCAGGAACATAAAATTTGATAATTCATGTAAAATGGAAACCAAAATATTTTTTGTTAATTCAAAAGCCAAAAATTCTTAGAATTAACTCTAATTTCATAAAATAAAATTTAGAATTTATTCATGTAGCCAATTAATACAAATTTTAAGAAAACCAAATATGTATTTCTGTCTAGGACCACACAGAATAATCCACTTTCATCATTTTTATAACTTTCATTTTTTATACAAAAATTATGAAACATTGACAAACAATGAATTCATATATCATGTAAAAATTTCAAAAAATTGACTCAACTTTAATATATTCCTTTTATACCAAGAGCTAGACTAGTGCTAGTGTAGCAACACAAACCAAACAGTCAACTTTTCCTATTTTTATAAAATAAATAGTTGTTTTAAAACTTATGAAAATTTTGCTGTAAACCCTTTAACATGTCTACTTTTATGTGTAAACGTTTTAGAAGTTAATTCAGCCACTAAGTATACTTTTTACATCAAAAATCAAACTGGTACTAGTGTAGTAATTCAAACCAAACATTGCGATTTCATAATTTTTATAAAATATATTTTAACCCAAAAAATTATGAAATATTTACTGGATACTATTTTGAATATATACTCTTATAGTTAAAAAAATTTCAAAAATTAATTTAACTTCTAAGTTTAAATTTTATATATAAAAATAACATACTGGTTCTAGTGTAGAAATCCCAAACAAACAATCAAATTTAACTATTTTTACAAATTTTGTTTTAACTCTAAAACTTCTAAAATTTTTATTCAATCCTCATTTATATGTCTAGTTGCATGGGTAAAATTATCAAAAATTGATTCAATGTCTAAATATAATTTTCATATAAAAATGGTATACTAATTCTATTTTAAAAATTTTAAAATTTCATAAAACAAAAATCAATACATGGATGAAACTTTCATCTCATGCACATATACATAAAATCAAACGCAATTCTTTTTTTTTTTTTTTTTACAAATACATGAAGGAAACATAAACTTATATGCTAAACCCCACCTACCTCGTTGTACACGTATAAGATCGATGTGTAATGAATAAAATACACTAACTCAAGTTGGTTCTTTTACTCTCTATGAAAAACCTTCAAAAGAGACAAAAAGAAAAATCTTCTTTTTTTTTTTTTTTTCTTCTACACATGAATGACAAAACTCTAGATAGCTTTGAATACATATATATACATCTATAATCTCCCTATATATCTATCTAATCAGTTGGCTCATTTGATGGGACATGTGTCCCATGTGGAGAGAGATGAAGAGAGATGCTTGGTTAGAGGGGACGAGAGATAAGGGAGAAAGGGATGGATGCTCAGTTGGAAGGGGGGAATTTGGGGGTTATGTGTATAGGGGTGTGTGTTAAAAATTTTGAAATTTAAAAGTATAAAAGTAATGTATAGGGGTGTGTGTTAAGCGATGTATAAAAGTGATACATGGTAAAAGTTTAGTTGATAATCTTGAAATTTTTTTGTATAAATATCAATCCAGTTTTCAAAATAAATAAATTGACTAACATACATTATCTAATAATTAGGTATTACCCGTGCTTAAAAGATTTAAAAGCATTTTGAATTTAAGATATTTTTAACGATTGAAGTTGTCTAATGGCCAAAATTATTTTAATTTTAAAAAATGTGATAATGCTTTAACATTTTTAAAATGTGACAAAAGTTTTAATAAATAATAAAAAAATTATTTTTATTGTAAATTTTTACTTTACAATTATTTTAAATTTAAAATTTTTATAAAAAAAAAGATTTTTATTTTTTACAGATCATTTTTACACTTTTTTTATGTAAGTTTGTTTATAAATTTAAAAATTTGATCTATTTACACGTCAATTTCTGCCACTTGAAATTTGAAATTTTGAAAAAATATGCAAATCATATATCATTTACAAATATCTTAGGGAACTATCTATCTAATAAGTTAGCTCATTTGATGAGACATGTGTCCTATGTGGAGAGAGAGAAAGAGAGAGTGAGAGATTTTTGGTAGGAGGAGAGGAGAGAAGAGAGAGAGAGGGATGCTCGGTTGGAAGGGAGGAATTGGGGGTTGTGTGTGTGTGTGTGTGTATAGGGGTGTGTGTTAAAAATTTTGAAATTTAAAAGTATAAAAGTGATGTATATGGGTGTGTGTTAAGAGATGTGTAAAAGTGATATATGGTAAAATTTTAGTTGATAATCTTGAAAAGTTTTGGTATAAATATCAATCCAACTTGAAAAAAAATATATATGGTCTAACGTACATTGTTTAATAATTAAGTATTGCACGTGCTTAAAAGATTTAAAACCATTTTGAATTTAAGATATTTTTAACGATTGAATTTTTTTTTAATGGCCAAAATTATTTTTCTTTTAAAAAAAGTAATAATATTTTAATATTTTAAAAACGTGACAAAATTTTTAATAAATAATAAAAAAATTTATTTTTATTGTAAATTTTTACTTTAAAATCATTTTAAATTTAAAATTTTTATAAAAAAAAGTTACTTTTACTTTTTACGGATCATTTTTACACTTTTTATGTAAGTTTGTTTATAAATTTAAATTTGATCTATTTACACGTCAATTTCTGCCACTTAAAATTTGAAATTTTGAAATTTTGAAAAATTATACAAATTATATATCATTTACAAATGTCTTAGGGAACTATACAACAATAATAATAAAATTGTATACATTTATTGAACAACGATGAATACCTATTAGAGAAAGTCAATTAATTTTTTTATGTAAAAAATATATTTAAAGTTCAATTTTCTTTAAAATTACATTAAAAATAAATATCTAAATTAAAATTTCAATATTAATGTGCTTAAAACTTAAATTTTAAAAATATACACTTTTACAGTTTGTGTCATTTCCATAATAAAGAATTTTCAAATGATATTTTCAACTATTTGATTTACTCAACAGTTAAGATTATTTTTCTTTTCCTCTTACTTTTCTCATATGTTTTTAAAATACTTTTTATATAAAAGATTTGAAATTAATAAATAATAAAATTTTATACATTTTTCTTTTGATTAGTGATTTTTATTTTTATAAGTTATTTTTATTACACCTTTTTATATAGGTTTACTTTATAAATTTAAATATAGAGTTATTTACATGCCAAATTGTATTTCAATTTAAGAAAATAAATACATTGTCTAATATACAGTATTTAACAATTAGGTATTGCCCATGTCTAAAAGATTTTAAAAAATTTTGAATTTAAGATATTTTTAACTGTTGGATTTGCTTAATAGTTATGATTTTTTTTTTAAATGATAATAATTTGAAAAATATATAAGAGGTTTTAAATTAATATTTTAAAAAAGTGATAAAATTTTGAATAAATAATAAAATTTTCACGTAGTGATTTTTATTTTTATAAGTTATTTTTATACTTTTCATGTAAGTTTATTTTATAAATTTAAATGTGCTCTATTTACACGTCAATTTCTAGTACATGGAATTTGAAAATTTGAAAAATTATACAAATTATATATTATTTAAAAATGTCATGAGGAACTATACAACAGCAATGATAAAATTGTATACATTTATTAAATAATGATGAATATATATTAGAGAAAGTCAACTAATTTTTTTATATAAAAAAATATATTTAAAGTTAAATTTTCTTTGAAATTTTATAAAAAAATAAATATTAAATTAAAATTTCAATTTTGATGTACTTCAAACTTAAATTTTAAATATATACATTTTTACACTCTTGTTATTTATACGGTAAGGAATTTTCAAATCTTGAATTTGAGATATTTTTGACTGTATGATTTGCTCAATAACCAAGATTATTTTTCTTTTTTCTCTCACTCTTCTCATCTTTCTTTTGAATACTTTTTATATAAAATATTTGAAATTTATAAATAATAAAATTTTATATCTTTCTCTTTGGATTATTGATTTTTATTTTTATAGGTTATTTTTACACATTTCATGTAGGTTTACTTTATAAATTGAAATTTAAGCTATTTACCTGTCAAAAATATATTCGTATGCCTTTAGGCACGGGTCATACCTAGTATATATATATATCTAGATATGTCTTAGATTTTTTTAGGAAAAGATTAGGAGTCTTAATGGGGAGGAGATACTAATATAGAACTTGTTGGAGGCTTTCCTTGCAAGCGTCCCCCATTAATACACCCATAAATTCTACCATCCATCTAGCCAATGGGAGTCTGCCTCACCACCCAACCAACCAAAATACATACACCTCCCCTCTTTTCCAATAGAAATCCACCTACATTCTCACCCCAATTGAAGCCACTTTTTCCTTAACCAATAAAACACACCCAACACACATCTATACATATGAATGCACACTAACATTCAAATACATATATACATGCATGCATTTAAATAATACGTGACACTAAATTAAATTAAATAAAAACATAAATAGAAAAAAATAAAAATATAAATTTTAAAATAAATAATAAAATATATTTAAAATATATTTTCAAAAATTTCAAGGTCTTACACTTATTGTTACTCTTTCGAAATATATTCCGATAATCTTTGCTAACTTAAGCACTGGGGCAAACATCACACCGGTATTCGAGACACATAGATAACCGGATCGAGACTTGGATTAAGAGCACAAGAAAACAACATCGTCAACTGGTGTTATAATATGTCTTATAATCAAAATTACTTAGAAGAAAAAGATTTTTCATAAAATAGATAGACAAAAATATATTTTTATCCATTTTTAGATTAAAATGAAACATTATTCCATTTTTAGATAAGTAAGTTTGTCTTAAATTTTCTCAATAACATTTTTATATAATCACATATTGAGCCTCCAGAATACATGTGGTTCAAATTTAATTAAACTTAAGAAATTAAAATAATAATGCCAAAAAAATATTAATGTTAGAATATTCCATGCATCAATGCACTAATGATGATTTATTGTACATCATTATCATTTCCCCTTAAGAAATTATATAACAAGCTTTTAACTTAGTAGGACATTTTCTTATTACTAAAAAGGTAGAGTCACACCCAAGTATCTCTCTAGGCATATAAAGAGGGTCGTATCAACCTTGATCCAACATGATCCATACAAATACGATCTTAACGCATACTTATGTATACCTTAGGGTTAGAGCTTAGAGCATCCTAACTTGACCTTGACCTTATAAATTTAATTTTGTTTCTATTATTTTTTTAATTATTTAATTAAATTACACTATGATAGGTGATATTCCCGATCGACCTATTAACCGACCCGACCAAGGAATTCATGCTTGTGATCGATCCATTACCCCGACCGATCGATCCTCTCTCAGCTTTAATGTCGAGTGGGCTTAACCGATCTCCCACTCCCTGTGGCCTCCGACCGATCATGCCCACGTGACTAACTAATATTCTGACATATCCTGTGATTTTCGGCGGCTGCCGTGCTACGTACTCTATAACGGTTTAGATAACTAATTATTAAAATCAACATTAAGATCTACAATACACGTGTCACCACCTAAATGGATGAAATGGAATAATTCAATACCATGCCCATGCACCAGACTCATTCGGATCCCGTTCATCTATATATATACACGGCATAGCTAGCAAACGAGTTACGCAACTCTTGATATACAAAAACTCTGCCAATATTCCCTGAGAATTGAGCTAATTTTATCATCGGAGACTCTTTGGCAGGCACTACACCAGTATTGAGCAACAGATACCCGGACTCGAATCGGATCATTTGAGCTGCATGAATTAACTGATCTATCACACTAAAATGGATAATAGGTATGAGTATTCTTATGATTTTGAGGGTGACAACTTAATTAATTCCCTTACTCGTGAGTAAAAAATTCCAACACCTATAAAACTATAATAATTAATAAATTTATTTATTTTGAAAACTAATTAATTACTTATTT